>VYZQ01004661.1:61968-116414 GCA_013400655.1 Mystacornis crossleyi
ATTTCAGTACGTAACATTTTGTACCCTTACCTTGGGTCCTGGGACACCCTGAAGACCCTGTATTTGGGATGAGAGACAAGATATAAGTAATGTTTCAGAAGGGGCTTTAAGCTCCAGGTATCCCAGTTAAGCACGCAGTACAAAGGTCTTGCTTTCTGGGGGCACAAACACCCAGCCCAAAGGCCCCTTTATTTGTCTAATGGGCACTTCATGTACTGTTCTCATCTCTAATGAGGAGGCTCATGCCAAGCACAACCTGGAAGAGGGCCAGGTGTCCTATTAAGACAGTTTCTGCAGTTGATCCCTTTTGATCCATCCATCCATCCATCCCATCTTGCTACTGTCTTCCTTTCATCTCAGACTAACATAACCTTTTTTTTTTTGCCCTCCCAGCCCACTGTAGCTCTGACCTACACTGGGGGTGAGTTTGGAAGTGATACCAAGCATGTACCCGTTTCAACATTGCAGTGATTCTGATGTCTCCTCCACACAAAATCCTCCCCAGACACTGCCTGCTCTAATCCCATTCCCAGTGCCTTGCTCCTCAGGTGAATCACTCGAACTTACTGGAGGTCCTGGAGGGCCTTGGGGTCCAGGGGGCCCAGATATCTAGAAAGCAATGCAAGAGAAGTCACCGTCAATGTGCTGCCCTCAGGGTCAAAGTTGGGCTGCTCAGAGGGAAGACAGGACACAGGGTGCAGCAGAGCTCTTCTACCAGGCTAGGAAACTTGGACTCCCCCTAAGGACTGCATTAGGAAGCAGCAGCAATTTCGGACAGAGTGGCTGGGAAACAGCAGCAGGACTCGGGGGAGGGTTATGCAGCAGTTGCCAGTATTTAAGAGGAGGGAAAGCAGTGAGGTTTTTCCAAAGAAAGGTCCACTTCCGCTACTCTACCACCATTCCTACAAGGAGGCATAAGACCTTGACCCTACAAGGGTCAAAGACTAGAAGATAGGAAAGAAGGCATCTGGCTCCACAGGTGTCAATAGCCTATGGGACTCCTTGCTGCAGGGCACTCCAAAGCTAGGGGTGAGCTTTGAGGGAAGAATGGGCAAATTCAAGAACTCTAAAATCTATAGGAAAAAAAAAAAGAAAATAAATGTGTATATATATACATGCAAATAATTACCAGGAAATCCATTTACTGCAAATACTGAGGAAAATATTTGCTATGCTTTCCAAGCTCTTCTGTTCTTCCCTAGGCATTCCTTATTGATTGGTGGTTGTGAGATAGACTGTTCTTGTGTCAGGAAAAGGAGGGCATCAGGAGCCAGAGGTAGCTGGTGAGCCAGTCCCACAGCATGAGGCTTGCTGTCCTCAGTGAAGGGCTGTCACCAGAGGGTGGGAGGTGCCTGCTTCCAGCAGCACTGCTGCCAGATCATCCCTCCCCTACTGCTGATCGAGAAGGAACACGAGTAAGGTGACCTACCGATTCTCCTGGATTTCCTTTGTCTCCACGCTCCCCAGGCTCACCCTTCTCTCCCTGCGCACAACAGCAGACTGTCACCACCAGCTGCGCTCTGGAGTCCCTCCATTGAAGCTGCCTGTGAACCACCCATGTGCTGGCAAGCAGCAGCTCCCCCGGGAAAAGTGGGAACAGACTATGTGTTTCACATTCCCTGCCTGCTGCTGGAAGCCTGACAGATATTCTGTGACTCCTAACGAAGGGGTAGGGCTCTGAGGCTCCCAGGGTACTCGGCACTTTGGGAAATGAGCCCTTGTGTGCTGCTCTATGCTATTTTCTCTTTACCAAGCAGGAAAGAGCAGCCTGTCTTTTCCATTCTTACTGTCAATCCTGGAAGTCCAGTGGGACCTGGCAATCCTGATGGTCCTGGTATCCCTTGGTCACCTCGTTCGCCTTTCTCTCCAGTGGGGCCATCTAGACCCTATAGATCAAGAAAGATTTGTGGAGCTTCTGCATGACTAAGTCAGGTAGACATATACGACATCACTGCAAGAGCCAAGACTGGCTCTGGTCATCCCAAGAGTACTCTGAAAACCCTGGACATCCACCAGGTATCCAGGAAAATGCAAGGCTTCACTAGTATTGAAAGTGGAGGTGCAAATGGTTGAACATCCTCCCGTCACCACAGATGCACAAGTCCTCAGAGTGGGGATGAGGTACTGCTTTCCCGCCTGCAAGTTCTGCTCAGGGTGATGCAGTTTGCTGGAGTCCATGCTAGGAATCACTCGCCACAGCCAGCTGTTGAGACAGCAGGAGTTTCATCCTGGTAATCTCATAGAGAGGCAAGAAGCTGTTGCATAAAACCCCCTTGAGCAGTGCTGGGGGCACAGAAGCTGTGACAGACTGCAGCTGGGAGGCTGGGCACTCTGCCCCAGTTAGTGGCCAGGTTGTGAGGGGCTACCCCATGCAGCTGCACTCCCAGGAGGGGGTGTGCTGGTGTCTCAGCCTCCTGGCTCATGGTCAGGCCTGCTCGCTTCCAGCAGCGTTTCAGTGCCAGCAAGACACCAGGCAGCAAGCTGAGGAACGGACAGGGTGCCCAGAGAGCAGGGCAGGCACCTGGGGACAGCCACGCCAGCAAGAGGACAACACATATGCCAGGAAGCCAGGATCTCCCATATTGTGATACTTCACACAGCAACACCCACCTTGCAGGGGCACGCAGGTATCCAAGGAGTCCTGAGGCCTTGCCCCAAAACCTGGCTGGCCACCAGTACTTGGAGAGGTTTGATTTACTTACTGGTGAGCCCGCTTGTCCTGGTTCTCCCTTATCGCCCTTTTCTCCTCTGACCCCGACATGGCCTGGCTCTCCCTTCATTCCAGGAGGTCCATCCTTTCCTGGCAGTCCGTGAGGGCCAGGGGGGCCCATTTCTCCAGGCTTGCCACGTGGTCCCTGAATGACATTCACATAACATAAAGTGAAACATTTACAGATAAAGAGTCAGGCTACTCCTGCCTGGCCCAGAGCCTCTTGCACTGCTCATCCTTTCCCTCACAGCTATGCCCTTTGGAGACAGGACAAAGTAGTGTTGCCATGACAAGTGTTAGGATATTGATAAACCATTAATGCTCCTTTTTGTGAAGCAAAACACTTTTTTCCCCGTGAGAAAAGCAACTGCATGATGTCAGCAATAGAAATGACTCCACATAAGACCTCTGAAGGGAGGAGCATTGTGCCTTACCTTTTCTCCATCGTGGCCTGGAGGACCCGGCAGCCCAATTTCACCCTGAAACACAGAATCATTACTTCGTCAGTTTGAAAGCAGCTATTCTGACTCCTTCTGTGGGGCACTGTGATAAAGAAGGGCAGGCATTGCAGAAACAGCTTGCACAGACTACTCAGAGGGAAAAAAAGCATGAAAAATCCAGGTTTTTTTCTGTAATAACAAAAAACGAAGCATGGAAACCCCTGATTTTTTCTGTAATCATAGAATTAAAAAATACCCTAAAAGACCAACATGGAAGCCCCTGTTGAAACATTACATTATGTAACTGCCTGAGAAATTTCCCAGTCTTTTTGATCCTGACTGCCAGCTCACAGCCCCAGTGCTGTAATATAGGCCCCAACCAACACAACCCCTCAGTTTGGTTCCCACAAGCTGTTTCCTGAAGAGGAGAGCAAGTAGAAAGGATCCTTCATCTCTCAGATTAAGCATTATCATTGTGGGAAAAGAGATTTTCAGGATATTGTGTGCGAGGAGGAGTGGCAGAGGCCAGCAGGACAGTCTGATAGTGCTGGACAGGAAGTATGGGAACACTGGGGAGAGTTGTGGGTGGGAATTCTGCCTGGGCCACTCCTGTGTTTCCTTTAGGTCTGCAAGTGCTGGACTGAGACAATACCTTCTGTCCTGGTGGCCCTGGAGGTCCAGCCACACCTGGACGTCCTGGGGGTCCCTAGATAAAGAAAAAAATTATTTCATATTATCAACGGGGTTTGTGTTTTGAAACCAAACACCTCACCTGAGTTTAAGGGGAAATCACAGAGGAATATTCCAAGGGATTCCTAAAATCATATTTTGTTGGGAAGATGAGCAATGGAGAGCCCTGAGAGTTGCTCTTCCCTGCTCCTTGTGAGCGCTCCCTGTTCTGAGCAGCATGAACTACCTCTTAAAGCAGAAAGATGAAAGTCCTGATTAGAATTCAAGTGCCAAGATCAGAAGGCAAGATGAACTCTTCTTTCAGCTGTCAGCTGCCCCAGCTTTAGTCCCCAATGGCAAAGGCCAAGTGTTTTAGCTGCACCTAAATTGTCAGGCCATCTGCTTAGGATGGACATATGGCTACTTGTATAAAACCCCACAGTAAAGACAGGAACTCACCATCAAGGCCAAAGTTCGTATTTCCTAGAAAAAAAAGGTGAAAAAAAAATTAAATAAAGAAAACAGCCACTGGAAAACTAAGCTTTTTACTGGAGTTGGCTTATTCTCCACTGGCCCAAATGAGCAATGAGCATACAGAATTAATAAGAAAAAGAACCCCAAACAAAACAAAACCAAAAACCTCACTCCGAGTCCCACAGAGCGGCTATTCTACAATTTCTTCTTTTTCCCAGTGGGACCCAGGCTAACTCAGAGCTGGGCACAGCCACTCACTCACTGCACTTCATCCACACACGCTTGCCAGGAAGCTTTGGAAACTTTATTCACCACCCACCACGGGCCACTCCCAAGGGGGTTCACGTGACCTCTGTGTCCACCAGTGCTGATACATCAGCCCAGCCAGGTGCACAGGTATTTACACACAGGGAGCTGTGGGATGAAGGGGACTATGGCATAACCAAGTGATTTTCTTTGCTGCTGCTGCCCAGGAAGCAGATCTACATTGTTCCCAGCTGTCTGTACCCCCTGGGAAACAGTAAAGCATCCAGCAGTCACCTCACAGGACAGGAGGGCAGCTGCTCACCTGGAGAGCTTCACTGATGTTTCCGTCATAGTCCATCATTTCATCTTTCCCAGGCTCTCCTTTGGGGCCCTGCAAAATACCAGGTCTTTAGCCAGGGGCTGAGATTGCCCTTCCCTTGGGGTGCTCAGAGCTGTGGCTCACTCTGAAGAAGGGGACTCAGAGGGGCCGATTTCATAAGTGACCAGTTTTTCATTTATTAAAGAAAGCCTCTGCAGTGCAGGAATTGTAGCCAGCCCAGCTCAGATCACCATGTCGTGACCATCAAAGCTGGAAGTTTGGGAAGAGGTGAAGTTGAGGCCAGAATCCAGGAACTGGACTGTTTGACCAATTGTTAGACGTGGACCTGCACCAACCCTCTTGTTGCCCTCTTCTTGTAGGTCAAGGGCCTGAGTCCAGACCGGGGTGCCCAAACCCGCCTCCTCCTATGAGTGAGAGGGCTTGGGAGACTGTTTCCTCTAATGTGGGGGTGAGGTTTGGAGTGGAGAAACAGCCCATCTCAAACTTAGCCCCTGCCCAGCTATGAGCACAGTGACAGCAAGACCCAATCTGGACTGTCAGTGTGGTCCCACTATCCTCAGACCCCTCTGAAGGCCCAAAACTCTTTGTTAGCGAAGAAACACCTACCCTTGGGCCCATGGGTCCCTGGTCTCCTGGTGAACCACGTTCCCCCTGAAACAGGAAGATCACAGTTTTAGCAAAGCCTGTCCCTACACTTGCATGAACTCCAGGAATCACCCTCTGCTGGTTCTCTGAAACAGTCTGGGATGGACAGCTTGATTTAAAATTCTCCTTTTCAGGTAAGTTTTGTACACATAGGAACAAATCTGCAGCTACTGAACCTCAGAACCTGGAGGTGGGTTGTGTAGAAGCATTCCATACCTTTTCTCCCTGTGATCCTGCAGCACCAGGCTGACCAACGTCACCAGCTTCTCCCTGACAGGAAGAGAAGGGGAAAGGGATGGGTCTGTATCGTGTTGAGAGGATGCAACCTCACTGCTGGCTTCTCATTTCCAGGGGGAAGAACTGCAGAACTGTACCAGCCAAGCACCCTCCTGTGCCGCTTTCTCCTTAGGTAGCCCAAATCTCCTGCCACAACTGCTCATCACGCACCCTTCTGTTCCACCCAGTGCAGAGGGAGTGTTCAGACTGGTTTCTCACAGAGCCTAGAGGGGAGTTATTTGAGCACGAGAAGGGTATTTTCCTTCCAAAACCAGTTCACAAATTCTCTCACCTGCAGCATATGGAAAAACAATACTAAAACACTCTGTAGAACCTGATATTCCTCCAGAAGGTAATCAGAGGTGGGCACAGATGAATACAACCTTTGCTCCTTCCTATACATCTTGTGCTGGGCACAGTCCCTCACAACACACAACTCCGTGAAGGAAAAATCATTCACCTTTGGTCCAGGGGGTCCAGGCAGACCTGGAGGGCCAGGTTCTCCTTTAGCTCCCACCAAGGCATTCTCAGCAATTCCCTTCTCTCCCTGTTTGCAAAGAAGAACAAGCCACGTGTCTCAGTTCAGACTGCATCTCTGTAATTTCACTTGCCAAAATACTGGTGTAGAGAGATGTTGTTGTATCCCGCAGTAGTAGGAGGGAGAAGAGAGAGATCAAGCAGGCAGGAAATGTGCAGCAAGACTGATTTAATTATTTTACATCCTTTTATAGACTTTTTTCTTCATAGCCTAATTGGTTAAAAGATCAGCCACCCCTTTGGGATGATTGGCTCAAATCCCAAAACAGCCATTGTCATAATATCTCTCTACTGTACTATAAACAATTCGCAGGTGTTCATAGTTTACAAAAACTCTACTGATAGCTTCTGTGAGAAAGAAAAGTTTTACATGGGACAAGAGAGAAGCAAGAAGAGTTCTTGCTATAGCATATTTGTATCCACAGAGACATGGCCAAAGACAAGGTCCATCAGCTGGACTCCTGATAGCCCAGAGAGGCACTGCTCCAGGGGCAGCAGCTGGCCAGGAACAGGACAGTATAGTCCTGCCTGAGGGGCCTTGTGGAGCCCTGCCAGCAGCCACAGCCACGCTCATCCCTTCTCCCTTTGGCTGCAGCACGGCACTTACTCCCCAGGGCAACACAAGGCTGCCTGTGGACAGACCTCATCCCCCAGCCTCCCTTTGAACACTGTGTTCTTCTGTTGTTGAAGCTGAACTGATTAAACCACCTGACGATGGCTTCTCCCTCTGGAGCTGAGTCATCAGCCACTCAGCCCTGCACACCACATCCTTTGCTCGGAGTGCATAATAAGGCAGTAACAGGAAAACTTTGCCACTGAACCCTCATCCCCTCCTGAGACGGCCGCTGGCATTCATTGCACTGACCCCTTTCCCAAAGAAAAAGAACTCTGTGCAAGTCTGATTTGAAAGGTGTTATTTCTATCTGCAAATCTCAGAGTACAGGGAAAAAGCCAGTTTCAGGGCTTAGCTTTATCTGACCTGCCTGAGTCTCGCTGAGCATAAAGCTACTCCTCCAATTCAGAGCACAGCAGTGCAGCTCCCCCAAAGCCCCTCTCCTCATCACCCATGGATCTTGGGTGCCATGTTACATCTGAGGTCACACTTTTTAAGGGGAACTACTGCAACATGATTCCGTGGTCCTGCTCTCACGACCACAACCTCCCCCTCACTACATGAGGGCATGCAATTCCTCACAAAGAGGCATCTTTTGTGTGCCTCCCTCACATCCCTGTCTGGGGATGACATTCAGCTGAGCAGTGCAGAATAGGCTGCCCCAGTGTGTGAGCTACGCACAGGAGGGAGGGAGGAAAAGGGGTGAGAGTGGCCCCACCCAAAAAAATCAAAAACAAAAATCAGGAAAGAGACAAACCTTTGGGCCAGGGAGTCCAGGAAGCCCAGGGTCACCAGCTCGTCCCTTCTCACCCTGTTGGCAAAACAGACATGGTCGAAGTTGACCCTGCTGGCTCTCCATCCTGGAGGAGCAGCAAAAGGGTGAGCTGCTCCTGGTTTCACACCCTCTTTCCCTTCCCTAGGGATTTTATTTTGGACACAGACAAGGCATCCTCCTTGAGCAGTACCAGCTCAAGACATTACATGTTTCTGCCCATCCTTTTGACTATCTCTGCACGCCATTGCCGTTTCTCTCCAAAGGAAGGTGAGTGGGAAAGGGATCCAGGGTCCCCCTTGTGCATCTTCCTTATCCCTCTGGTCTGCTAAACCCTTTCCCCTGTCACTTCTGCACAGGCTATCTGGGGCCCATAGAAAACTAGAAGCTGTTGCTGAGGGTGAATTTTAGTTGGATTGCAGGACTTTCTCCATGCCCTGCTCCTCTTCCCTAGCTCCAAATCCAGACTCATCATGCTCTTTAAAAACCCCAAGCAGTGCAGCATCTCAGCTGGCAGCCAAGCTCTGTGACACACACTGGTCATGAAAAGCAGTAAAGACAGGAGTGGCAAAAATGGCAAAGACAGCAGCTGATGATGTAAGATGATGCCTGGAGAGCTGCAGGCTGAGCTGTGTGAGGCACCATGGAGCATGGAGGATGCCACGGGCAGTAAGCAATGGAGAACATCCGGCATTCCCTTGGTGAAGTGGCTTTGCTCAGTTCACCATGACACCAGGGCCATATTTTGAATACTGGATCTCAATTACTGGTCTTTATGTTGAAGTACTTTTCAGATCATTCCATACAGTTGCTAAACCCACGGTTTCCAGGTACAGTGTCCTGTTTGGGAGTCTGCATTTTGCCAGGACAGAGAGAGATACTGGAGGTTTCTGCTACCCTGAAGAAATGTTTCAAATGAATCACCAGGGGAAGGTGTGCTCCTAGCCACTATCCCCACAGCTCCAAGTCTCAGCAACTTGTGCAGATTATAGAGAACAATTCAAACCCTCTTTCCCCCCATAGGTGCCCAGCTCTCTCCACAATGGCTCCTGGAGCCAAGCCACTGGCCTGCAGGGGCTGGTGCTGCTCATCAGAGCTTAAGGGCACGCCTCTGACATGCAGGGGACTTGCATCAATGCTCCAGGAACAGATATGCACTGGTGGCTCCCTGGAAAATAATTAACTAGCAGCAATCTTTTTGTCAGGCAATTCTAGAGTGCAGTGACCCCCTTCTCCAAGGTAATTTGGCTTCTAGCCGCCTGTAAGATCCCCCTGCCCCAGCTTGCTTTCCCTGCCAAAGCATGCACATTGCAAAATAAATGCTTCTCTCCCTGGAAAGAGGGAAAACATTTTCAGGACCTCACACCCAAGTAAAAGGTTTGGCATTGGGGGTTTTTGTAAAGGTGTAATTCCTATAATAAGGAATAATCCTGTCCCAGGCCTCTCTGAATCCCTGATTCCACCTTGGTATCCCACTTTTCATTCAAGGACTCTTTAGGATACACATGTCCATAAGGGCTGCTGAAAACATCCTGTGCTGCCAGAACTAGGGTGTAAAGCAGTGGATTTCTTGAGGAAGGAGGTTTCAGATTACTGAAACCCTGTTTAGGATGTTATTTCTGGAGTCAAGAGATGCGGCACTGTCCTTAATCATTCCCAGGACAAGACTACATCCCAGGCATCTCATGCTGCCCTGCTTGCCACCAGCCCCCACTTTCTGCAAGCGGGAACACACAAACACACTTCACCAAGGGGGCAAGAGCCAGCAAAGGACACATAATCCCCCGCAAGCACGGTAACGCAACACACAGCAGGCTCCCGGCAGCTCGCGCTCACGGGGAACACAGCACAGCGCTGCCAGGACACCCAGCCCAAACACACAATGTCCTACCCGCTGCCCCCTCTTCCCTGGCAAACCTGGGGGGCCCATTCTCCCCGGGACTCCAGGATCTCCCTTCATGGGGAAGAAAAGAGATAGAGAACGTGTCTGTTATATGGCTGTCACATGCTGTAACATAACCCAGCAAGCCTCAAACACGAGGAGCCAGCTGCTCTGAAACCAAGCCGGCTGCTCTGGGATGGAGAGGGATGGGGCACTTGTGCACCATGCCTGCCTTGGGAACTCAAACCGGGTCATGCTACACTGAGATGGGGGACACTGTGCAGGGCAGGTCATACAGTGAATGGCAGAACAGCCCTCTGCAGGGACATGGGAAGACTTCTGGGGACACAGAAATACTGGGAGGCAAAAGGGGGGTCAAGGGAAGGGGCAGAGGGAACCTACTTGCTAAGCATAGCATGCTGTGCATATCTTGTGGAGTAGTGAGGAAGGGAGGAAGGCAGCTGGAAGGTTCCCACTGACACACACATGAGCAGGAAGATGGAAATATTTGCAGTATTGTCCTTCTCTCACTTGGTATCACCATATCCTAGTACCATTTTGCTTAGAGCGGCAGGTACCATTAGGGCCTGGATTTGGGCACCAGCAAGTACACAGACATTCCTCAGCTCCCTCAGCTGCTCAGGGAGGGAAGAATACACAAACCAACCAGAAGTGCAGGCTCAGAGCAAAGCCCTCTGAGAGTACCTTTCCTCCTGGAGTCCCAGGCTCGCCCTGGTGAGAAAGAGACAGGAAAATAAAGTAAAAAACCAGGAGAAGAGAGTACAAATCCTTCTAGAGCTATCAGAGTGGGGAAAAGAACATTCATCTATGGGTGCCTTGAGCTGTTAAGTAAGGGCATCACAGTGCTTCAGCTGCATATTTTTGTGCCTGCAACTTCTTTCATCTTCATTAGCCAGCTCCCAGGCTGCTCTAAGAAAGCAGCAAACCTCAGACTCATGGCTTCTGTAGAACAGAGTAACCACCTTGCAGTACGTCAAGATGTTTACCAGATACAGAGGAGCACAGGAAGACAAGACTCGTCTGGTGGCACAAAGGAATTTGCCACTCCTTGCTCTATTTGCACAGGAGAAGAGCAAGGCTGCAGGTGCAGCTGGGGGAGACTGTGATGATACTAGTTCACCAGATTCGCTGCCGGGTAGCAGGGGTGAAGCTGGAGACAGGTGTAGCACCTCGGCCAAAGCCACGGCAGTTCTGATATTCCCCTTTAGTGGGAGCTGTCCGACCATTTTCTAGCGCCTTACGCTCTCCCAGCTCCAGCCCGTGCCCAGCTCAAGGCATTGCACTGTAAAACTGACCTTCATCCCTGCGGCCGCCATCCCAGGAGCACCCTGGCAGAGAGAGGAAAGACAGGAACACCTTGTTTGAAATTAACTGGACATACATTTTTAAAAAACAAAACAGTATCAGTCAGGTGAAACTAAAAATGCAAAAATCTTTTCCTTTCCACCACTCAGAAGTAATGCTGTAACACCACACAGCACACATCCTCATTCCCTGAGCAGTTGTTCACCTATGGCAGTGGCTCTGGGTTCCAGAAAGCTCTTCCAAAGGCAATCATCATGAGCACAACCCAGTCAAGAAAATTGGATTTCCACCCCCACTGCCCCTGGTTTAAGTCCTGCAAGTGAAGTAAAGGCCAACAAGCAGAACAGGGTCAAATAACTGAGGAATGCAAAGACAGACCAAGGCCCAAACCCCCACTTCAAGGCTTGAGCCCAGATACCTCAGTTCAAGCATCCCAAGGAAGGCCAGCGCATACCCCAGAGCCTTGGCCTCGCTATTCCCCCTTGTTCTGTTTTTATCACAGTAGACAAACCCTGCAATAAAATGCTTTCAGGAGAGCTCTGAAGTCAGACACCTTAGGGGAAAAACCCAGACTTCCAAGCACTGCAATTCAGGTGTCATTCTGCCGTGCAGAGCAAGCCACCGCCACGGGACCATGGAGTCCAGGCTGCCCTGCCATCCGAGACAGGTGCCTCGGAGCCTCAGGAGGCAGCTGCTCCCACAGAGACTGTCACATTTCCCTTGACAGCACTGATGCAAAAAGCAGGTTGTTCCTGTCAACCATCCACTCTGAAATCTCTGTATAACCTGTGTTAGTATTAGTTAGGTCCTGGTTAGAAAAGGTCCAGTTAAAAAAGCAAATATGAGGGATAACTAAGGGGAGGGGAGGGAGTGAAGTGGTGTTAGAAGTTGGGAAATGTGAGGGGTTGGGATGTAGCACATGAGGCAGAGAGAAGGACTAGGAGCCAAGTTCAGAGTGAAAAGAGCTCAGAAAAGTTCAAACAAGGGGGAGTGAAGAGCCAGAGAGCAGCAGGATCATACCTCTCAGCTTTCTGAAACAGAAATCGGGACAAAAGCTAAAAAACACAAGGACAGAAGATGGAGATCAGGGATTCTATGCAATAAATGGGAGAAAAAGCATTCCAGATTGTCTCAGGGTCAGTAGGTTTTAGTGAATACGGGCTAGAGTCATGAAAGGGATAATGTGCAGTAAGTGGCTATGGTTAGGCCTTCGCAGTGCCTTGGGATGACTGTTTCTCATTTTTCAGCCATCGAACAGCAGTCAACGCAGATCATGTTATTTTCTAGTATTTAGCCTTAAACTGCAATCCACTGACATGCAGGGTTGCTCACACACTGACCCTGATTCATTGCTGCATTGGTCCAGGTTCACACTTGGGCAGCCCTGCTTACCCCAGCTGGGCTAACACATATCTGCAGTGGTCACCTGGGAACCCAATTTACAAAACACCAATTCCCTTTACAAACATCAGCAACTGGCTGCTCTTACTGGCATAAAGCATTAAGATCCTGATGTTGCAAGTCAGCATCAGAGTGGACATGCCATTTGCTCTATAAAACACTTCTTCCCCTGCCATCGTCTTCATAAATTAGGCCCTGTATTTTGCAATTTAGAAGCATAAATAATTCAGCTGAGGACAATCACTAACAGACACACACACACACAAATGCCTGTGCATCAGGGGCAGTCAAGTGCTATGGGTGAGATCAGGCAGACAAGTGTCACTCCTCTGGTTACAAGGTACCTTAGAGCCATGTCTTCCTGGCATCCCTGGCATGCCTCTCTCCCCCTGGAAGCAGAGCAAGACACACAGAGAAAGATAGCAAGAGACAGGAGATGAGTTCTCCCAGGGCTCCGTGAGGAGTGCCCAGGGCACAGGTGATGAGAAACCCTCCCGAGTGAGGTGAGGCACCATTTTCCCCACCCAACTATCATCAAGCTGACTGCCCCAGCTAGGGCCATTTACCCATCAGTGGCACCTCTCGAGCTTTACAGCAGGACTGACCCCACTGGAGTGCCACAGCCTCTGTATCCTGCTACCACATCCCATGTCACAGCATGCTGTAGGGCACAGGGAGGCACTCAGTCCACAGTGACTATAGGACCAACAAACCTATTTGGAGAGACAGAGAATCCAAGGGTTGCCTTGTGCTGTTAGCCTGAATTTTGTCTGGTGATAACTAGAAAATAAAATATCTTCAGGCAATCTGCATACTGCTGTCACTTTGTTCTGGGTGGTTAGTCCATGCTTGGAAGGGCTATTTAGCAGGGATATATGTATAAGCTTTTTTTTTTTTAAACAAACTTTTTGTAATTACAGCATCCTGTGAACTATATTTTGTAAAACACCTTCTAATATCATAATATATGTGACCTAGTGTGGGCACCTCCTGCCCTACACAGCCTACTTAACTACCCTATTTTCAGCAGTAAGAAAAGTAAAGCCTTAATTAGGAATACTTTGTACCAGAGAACGTGGATCACTCTCTCTCTCCTTCCCAATTATGCTCCCTGTTTTTTTTAAGTCAGACCAAGCAGGGAAGACCGGTGCTTTCTGCCGGGACACACCCACCCTGCTTGCAGAAACCATCCCCATAGGGCAGCCCAGCCTGTAACAGTAATTCCCCTTCCCAGAGACTTTTCTGGAAGAACTGTCCGTCTGAAGAGCCGTTGAACTTTTTAGCCCTACAAAAGCAAAGCCCCCTCGGTGAGAGGGAGCACGGTAACCCCCCACAGAGGGGGCTCCGAGCAATCACCCTGTGCTGTGTTTCCTGACGATGCTGGCACAGCCCCCGGCACCGGGATCACACAGGCACTACAGCTAATTAGAAAGGAGAGCAACAAACGTGACTCTGCGCCACTGAAGAGCAGAAAGAAACCCAGCGCCAGAGAAAAAGCAGGAAAAACAACTCTCCAGAACATCTTTAAACCCTTATGTGTTTGAAAGCCATTGCAGTACAGCGAGTACCCGCTGGGCTGGTCCCTTTGCGATGCCCTGCTGTCCTCAGAGCTGCACAGGGTGCCGTAGCTAGGCAGCAGCAGCTGCCCACCAAAAGCAGCACTGGAATGGTGCAGCCAAGTCAGGAGCTGGGAAACATCGCCAGAGGTGGGTACAAAAGGCAAAACATCCAGCACAGTTCCCCAGGGGGCTTCAGGAAGGCAACCAGTAGCATCTCCCAGCTCTCCTGAGCTTCGTGCTGATTTAGGAAGCACCTCCCCTGCGTCTCTGGAAGAGCTGGGCTACACCTCACCGCTCCGACACCTCACACTCTCCTCCCCTTCTACCTGGTGTGAGCAGCTTTATCCCCAATTGGTGCCAATGATGCCCCACGCTGATCAGCTCATTAGCTGCCAATTAAAGCAGACACCCTTCCTTTTTGCTCTTTGATGTAAGAGGTAAATTATCAATGGGTTATTGAGAAAGGCTGTGGGCACTTTATGGCTCCTTCCTCAGAGTGTGAGAAAAAGCCTCATCCTATGGATCTTTCAGAAAAAAAGTAAGAAAACATCAGTGAAGCTGAATGTGACAGGCTGGGGGCAGAGAGTCAAATGCTCATTCAAATCGCCCAAGTGATCACAATCAGGGCCACACAGATTTAGGTCCTTATATGATCAAAGTACAAATGGTGGCCACAGAAGAAAACAGCTGAGAGACAATCTAGGTTGCGCTGCACCTGTCACTGGGTGGGGACAAGTGGTTAAATGAACAAAAGGTCTGTGTGATGCTAGCAAACCTCTTCAGGCCAGAGATATTCTTCAGTGCCAGCCAAAGCAGTGATATACCATGCAAAACTGGCCATTCAGCTAAACTATGAATCATAGTGTTTGTCCAGGGCTCCTCCATGCAAGGAGAAGGTAAACTCTAGTCCAGGTAATTGGATCCAGAGCTGGAAGATTCAGAAGTCTTCCAGAGTCCCAGTCAATCCTCCTAGGTGGGAGGACAACAGAAAGAAGCAATTTCCAAAGACAACAAATGCACTTTCTGTTGGATGCTCAGGAGCTGCTATTGGATGAGCTCTGGCTGCTGATTTAAGATTATGTCTGCACTTCCCCTTCAATTCCTCTGAGCAAAAAAGAAAGGAAGTAGAGAGAAAAGCGACCTTGACAATAACAAATGAATGCCTGTATGTGAAAGAAGCTGCTGCTTTGGGACTGGGGAGGTGCCCCTTTGGAGCTGCAATTCAGTATCACAAAAAGTGTGGCGGGTTTCATCTCTTCCTGATGTGGGATGAATAAGGGATAAATAAAGGGCCAAGTAGCAAGAGTGTGTCTCCAGGGTGGCCCCCAGTCAGGGAAGGCTCTCACCCTCTAGATGACCCTGAGACATCACTGCAATACCTGGAGACTTCCCCTTTGCCAGAGCCCCAGTGAAGGGCTGGTTAGTCCTCGTACACGGGCACAAGCAAAGCTTCAATGATAGCAGTGAAACAGGGGAGTTTAAGCAGGGACGAAACACAGCTTCTCCTTTTAGCCTTTTCTCCCTCTCAGGCCACGCTCTGACTTCAGTCCTTCAGTTCAGCTTAATGGGAGACCTGCTGTCCAGAGCGCAGCAAACTCCAAGCCCTCAAAACATATCAGTTCTGGGTGCAATTCTACCTTCATTTGCACTGGCACAAACAGGAGCAATACCTCTGTGCTTGATGGAATTACACTGATGTGGAGATGGACACCTTTGGGAGGGAACATTTGGACTCTGCATGCACTGTAGTATTTCTGAGGAGGTACTGTTTTTTTGTAGGAAGACAAACACTGTTGCTCTATTCAACTATGAACCCAGAGCCTGCATTCCCAAAGAACATTTCTTTAAATTCCAAGTACCATATCCCCGGTAAACTCTGAAGGGGCCTTTTCTCTCTTCAAACAGTAATCCACCCAGATGGAAAGGATATAGAAAGTGTATGTGCTGCATGATAAATGAGCTGCATGCCACACACTAAATACTTGAAATGTACGTGTCACTGTTAATGCCTTTCCAAATATTACAGGACCAGTCTTTCCTCACGATGTTTAAGATGTATGGCATGACACAGTGTGCTCTGACTGCCATGAACACTTGCCAGTGTTGTAACGTTTTAAGCACAGTCTACATTGAGTAATATACTTTGAGTATATGGGTACAGTAAATTTCAGTCAAATAGATAACATCTGGGCAGAGACCATATGAGCCTGTAAAAAGTGTCCAGAAACAGACAGAAAAGCTGGTGCCAAACCTCAGCCTGAATTGTGGAGTTTGAGTGGATTTGATGCGTCAGCTAACCAGAGTTTATGAGGAAACCCCAACCTAACCCATCAAATAGAGATGTAACAAATCACCAGCAAGCTTCATAGTCAGAGAAATGCCTTTGGTAAGAATCGAATTCCACTGAACGGATAAAGGCTGCATTTATTGCCTGAGCTTGGAGTGCCTGTCTGTGGTTAATCAGAGCACAGATGTGTACTCCATCAGATACCCCACAGAGCTGCTCTGGACCCAACTTCTCCTTACAATCCATCAGCCCAAGGAGCACTATCTCCCAGGTGATCTACTGTGCGTTAGAAAAACATATTTGTCATGCCTACCTTTATGCCAGCATCCCCTTTTTCACCCTGCCCAGCAAAGGAGAGAGAAAGGGGTGAAACAGAGAGAGACATTTAACATAAAGGGAAACCAAGCAAGCAGTTCAATTGTAACAGCAAGGGACAAAGAGAAAGTAGCCAAAAGAGGGGTGTGATAAATGCAACCCCAGCACTCTGGTTGTCCTCACAGCAACATGGTACCAGTCAAGCACTGGCTGTAACCCACCCCTCTCAGGGAATGCAAAGGCAGTTTAGGTCCCTGGAGGGGATGCTGGAGGTTGCCCATACTAATGCTTTTCTACATGGTAAGGGTGTAGAAACCATCAAAACATTTCATGGTCCAGAGTACCCTCATTTTCACAGCCCTGGTGCAAAAGCCTCTAAAGGCTGGGTCAGTTTTATTCTTTAATGGGGGACTACGTAGGTTCTGGTTCAGGACAGTGTGGAATCACCTTTGCCAACATTTGCCCAGACTCTTCGCACTGGAGCAAGTGTTCCTGTCTACATAGTTCATTCCAGGTTATAGAGAACTCTCTCCAGCCCCTGGCCTTTGATATCCCTTTAGGATAGGCTTGTGCCACTTATCCGTCCCTGAGAGGTGTCCCCACTAAACCCCACTCGGGTTTAAGGGTTACCTTGGGGCCAGAGGCTCCAGGGAGGCCATGGGCACCGGGCAGGCCTGACTCACCCACCTCACCCTGAGGAAGAGAAGAAAGAAAACAGTGGAAGAAGCAAACACAGCAGCAAGAAAAGGAGCTGTGGGTTGCCAGAAAGGTCAGGAGAGGTATGAGACACACTGAGGTGTCCTACACACACCAACCTACCCCTGAGTCTCTGTGGGAGAGGAGCACCACTCTGCATCAAGAAAGATATTCACTGTATGAAGTGTATGGAGTGAAGGGAGTGGTCCCATATCCTACATCACATCTGAGTTAATAACTTTCCTCAACATTTAGCCTTCTTTTCCCTTCCTGTTAGGATTTGGTCCCCTACATTAATCCATTTCTTCCAGCTTTCCCAGAGAAAGGTCACGACCTTGGGCTCATTCTCCCAAGATCCGTGCAGGCTCTTTGCTCGGAAGTGAAGTAGCCAGACATGTTATTTCATGTAAGAGGAGCTGGTAGGAGAGGCCCTCGCTGTGAGGTCGCTGCCAAGAGCCGCCCGCCCCATGCACACAGAATAGGATGGGCTCCTAATGGAAATCCAATGGTTCACAGGGAGAAGGGGCAATAAATTGTGTCTGTCTGCAGGAGTGGGCTGCAGTCTGCAGGGGCTATAATTTCCACTTCCTGGCATAAGAAAAACTTCTCAGTTTATACAGAGCTAATTAAAAAGCTCTCAGGTCTTGCCATTTTGCTTGCAGGGCACCCATAAAGCAATGTGGAGATAACAGGGGACACAGGATTCCTTCCTGCTGGGAACATTCACCTTCCCCTTCTCCAGCTGACATCTCTTTAGCAGTATCTCTTCATTCCCTCTCTTCCCTTTGATCTTCCTTTGTGTCTTTCCCCTGTCTCTCTTTGTGTCTCTTCATTACACCCTCCAGGCTTGACAACCCTGCTCTTAATCAGCTGCTGCTGAAGGCATTCGGGCATTGCCAGTTTCTGCCTTTTAACCCAGAGCAGGATTGACTCTTTCCTGTATCCTAGAGAGCAGTAGCCAGGGATTTGGCCCTTTCCAGGCTCCTGTTTGGGTCTGGATGCACAAGAAGTGCATTTCAGTCTGGAAGTGGGTGTAGAGAGGCACACACGCAAGGAGAGGTCTGTTCCGTAGCTGCTGGAGAGTTAAAGATAACTCTGGGCTCAGGCTTTCCTTGCATGAGTGACAGCAGGGAATCTGTGGGCCTGTTGCAAACCCAAGTCCAGCAGGAAAAGGGCTCCACAGGAGGCTCCAACATAGTCCATAAATTTTCAGCCATGATTCCACAAAGCATCAGTGCACTTAATTCACTTAACATTGGAGCTTCCCTTCTTACCTTTCTGCCAGGGTATCCCTGAATCCCAGTGTCTCCCTGCAAAAGGCAAAAAGACAAAAGAAAATGCGGCTTGGCCTGAGAAGGATGAATCTCTGCTCTTTGCCCTGGGGTATTGCTGGGATGGGAGAGCGTTCCATGGGGAAATTTTGCCTTTTGCTCAGAGGGATTCCTCTGAGCTCCCATCCCTTCAGACCCACAGGTCAGCGTTACCTGCACTGAGCTGAGCCCTGGCAGGGAAGCCCTAGCAGACAGGTAATGCGTGTCAGCTCTGTGCCCCAACTCCATGGTTCCTTATCTCCTCACCCTGGCTATACATCTCAGATAAAAACAAATTAGGGTGGGTGGCTGCGGCTGAAAAACAGCAACAACCACCCCCTCCCTCGCACTTTGGCAAGTGAATAAATGGGAAACCATGGCAGAGTTAACAATAGCATTGCAAAATCCATTCCTGAAGCACTGGGAAATGCTTTGAGAATGGAAGAAGCCAATAAAGCTGTGTGTGGCAAACAATTTTGCAAGATGGGCTGATGAGGCGTGCCTGGCTCAGTCAAGATGAAACTCAGACGTGTCGCCTGGACAAAACCCATGAGTCAGCACACGGGCCAGGCCCCAGAGACAATGCTGAGCTGGGTTAGAAATCTTTCTCAGCTATTTGATGTAACCTCTTTTACCCCTCTTCCATCCATCAAAATGTACACATCTGTCCTCATCAGGAGAGTCCATCTCTGTTCATCATCTTTCTACACCCCTAAGTGAGGTGAGATGTCTCACCTTTGGTCCAGGAGGTCCGGGTAAGCCCTGTGGATAAAATCAAAACAGACACTGGGGTTGGAAAATGTAGACATTACATGGCCAGCAGGGTGATGGGGGGATGCTGGCTGGTTTGATTTGAAACACCCCTTAGAGATTTGAGCTCAAACATCCCCAATCTATTCTTCATGTAGATAAACACTATCTTAAGTCTGTACACCCAAATAAATTCATGCCCATAGTGCTCCATCCCTCCAGGTTTTTTCTTGCTGAATCTGAAGACTAAAAAGCTGCTTTGCCTTATGTATTATGCTCCAGAATCTTTTCTGTTTCTCTGCCTTGCGTAGGGAACTTGTTCCCAGCCCACTGTGTAGCTCTGGAGTATATCAGGCATTTGCAGCTTCCTCTGGTAAGCTAAACAGAGAGAATATATTAACAAACAAACCACTTGTGTCTTTAAATGAGAAATAACCAAACAATTTACCTGATATGAACCATGAAGCATACCAGATATATGTGTGTGTAAATATAAATAAACAAAACATGCAGGAGCTGCATGTGAGCAGGCAGGGAGGGCAAACTATTCTAGATATGCTCTGATGCCTATATCACCCTTGATGCTGCCTGCTTTGGCAATTCAAGTGTTTAGTCATCCTGTCCTTGGCTCCTCAGAGAGAGATAAAGATCTCTCAAAGAGAAATGAGGATGCTTACAGGATCCCTGACCCCTGTATTGTGTGTGGAGAGGTGCATTTTCCTCCAGGGATGAGACTTGCTTGTCCTGCTAGTAGGCCTTGAAAACTGTTTGAGATGGAAGCTCCTTTCATTCCGCAGTGGCTACAGAGCCATCGTGCCACATTTCTCCCTGCAGCTCCCAGGAATGGAGCAGGTTTATGGTACCCACCTTTCCATCTCTGCCAGGCTTTCCAGGTTCTCCTGCTCTGCCCTGTTGCAAGAGAGAGGCACGTGAGCAGGACTTTCCATCCTGTGCCCTGCCATTTAGCAATGCTATTATTTTATAAACGGTGCTTCTGTTCCCACCCTCTTGGCTGCTTGCTAGGACAGGGACGGGACTTCAAAGGGGTGGCAGGCAGCACGACAATTACACCCCACGTGTTATTTCCTCCCCGGGGCCATCTGCAGGGGCTGAGGAGGAGGAAATGAGCCAGGTGTCACCCACTGTGTGTCCAGATAGCACCCGGTGCACATCTCTGCCTTCCCTCTCACTCCCCTCCTTCCCCGGGACTTCTTCCTCTCCACACACCCACATTCTCTGCAAGCCTCCTGTCCGTGGCTATCTCAGCTTCACCAGAGACCACAGAGGCCAGAGGAAACAGCCTGTGCCCCAGGGGATGGGGAAACAGAAGGATTTGGGTTTTGGTAAGGACTTACAGGAGGTCCAATTGGCCCAGGACGTCCTGGGATTCCTTCGGGTCCAGCTGGTCCAGTGGGCCCTGGTGGACCAGGGGGCCCTGGAGGACCTTGGATCCCCGCTTGTCCTTGTTCACCCTGCAGTTTGTAAAACAAGAGTTATCAGCTGGCAGAGCAAACCCTTCACACCACCACTCCAAGGGCCCAAAGCAGGCCAGCCTGACTGAAGCAGAGGCGATAGAAGCAAGTCCCAGATTACTGCCAGGAGAAGTTTCCAAGAGTGATGGAGAGTCCTGCTGAGGACAGCTGGGCTGCCTAGGAAGCAGGAACCAGCACCCAATGGTTTGCAAAGACATCTGAGGTCCCCTGGTCAGACCCCTCTTCTAAAGGGACCTAGTGATGACAGAGCAGTCCAAAGAGATCTTTTTCTTCATTGAGCCAGTCAAGTAAAATTTATGCGTCAAAGACCAACATCTTTTGAGTCTCTAAGGAGGCTTTCCAAAGCACTTGACAGTCACATGTGAAGCAAAGCCTCTCATGATGACACTGGCACTTCCAGGCAGAGCCACAGTGTCTTACCTCAGCCTGTATTTCCTCCATATTATATTTGTTGGACAATGCTCCCTCTGTTTTGCCAAGGACCAAAAGTGGAAATGCCACAAACCCAAAAGAAAATAACACGATCATCATGGCATTCCTGGAGCCCACCCAAGGCAGGCCCATGTACACCAGGCAGAGCCTGTTTTTCTAAGATTTAATAAGGCAGTGCATGCTGAGCCACCTGCCATTTTCAGCTCTCTGCAACGGAGCCGTTTGAGCCGGTTCCTCCCCAGGCCCCTCAGTAGCCATTCGGTGGCTGTGGCTCATGCCTCAGCAATGTCATCTGGCCCCAAGGACCTGGATGTGGCACCAAGCGGTGCTGAGGAGACAGTGGGTTGGAAGCACCATGTTTGAATACCAGACTGCTGATCTATAATTGATAAATCCAGCGAGCTCCTAGGGCACTGTGGCACCCGTGCTAAGCTGTTTGCTTGTTAGGCTCACCTCCCTAGATAAAATACCGTGACAGCCTACTGCTAGTGATCCAATTTCAAGTTGAAAAACTTTCCTTGGTGGATCCACAGGAAGCTAGAAACCAAATATGGCTGTTTCTCAGTTAAAAGTCAATGGGTGTGAAGTTGGGTCTCTGCTGCGTTTATCCTCTCTACAGCCTTATACACTGGAGCAAAATGCATGAAATCTGTCCCCTGCCTGTGTTCCTACCAAGCGCACTGTTTATCCTGGCTGCCTTTAGTAAAACATGCAGAAACAGGGATGTTTGCTTTGTTTAGAATGATAAATGAAAGTAATAAGCTGCAAATTTCATCCTTTCTGCCATGAGCGCTATTTAAAAGAAAATTTCCAACACGTGGGCCAGGCTTGCAAGAAGCTCAGTCATGTGTGGACCAACAGCCCTTTTCCTGTGCCTCATTGCCCAACCCGCAGCCTACGCTGGGAAGCCTGCTGGGCCAGGCAGGAGGGGTGCCCTTGCTTCTCCCCATTTTTAAAGTGGATCTTCAGTCATTGTGCGGCCCTTGCAAGGGAATGCAGATTCTTTTCTAAGCTTCCTTATCTTCTATACTCAGTGCTATTCAACTGTCCTGTAAATGGTCTCATAGCTTTTGAATATGGCAGGTAATCTGGATCTAATGAAGATATTGGGAGGGCACTGGAATATATTTCTAGATTTCCTCTTGCCTTGACCTCTCATTCCAGCTTCAAAGACTTTCCTCCCACCGCATCTTACAACACTCCCAGCATGGGTGCACCATGGGAAAGCAAAGGGGGCTTTGCCCATCTCACTTTGGCTCTCCCTCCTCTATTCCCACCTCAGCTCCTCTCTGCCAGCCCAGTTCATGCTCCAGATTTAGGGCACTAAAATGCAGCATGGTGCTGGAAAGGGGTGCTGGTAGGGGACAGGGAGCTGGGAAGAGCAGGAGCCCTGCCCCAGCACAGGGAGTGCCTGGAAGGAGCTCACCCAAAATCCTATTTGCACCACCCTCACTTTGCTGTCTCGGGCACAGCAAGCTTTGTCTAAGCAAGTGCCCATCCTTGCAGATCCCTAAACACACGAAGTGTTATTACCACATCATTATAGACTCATTAATGTGTTCAGCACAAAAGGGCCCCCACAGAGCTAAATGGACAGTAAGTCGATACAGTAACTGGATACAGTAAGTGGGAGATCAGGTGTCATTTTCCTCAGTTGTCATTCTATATTTTTAGCTGTCGACTGGAGCTATTTTTCAGTTCTTTTAAACACCAGCCAGCCACCCTGACTGTGCCCCAGAAATGCAGTGCTTGCTCAGCCTCCTCACGGAGGACCCCACTCAGCCCATGCCTCGGCTAAGCCCCAGCCCTTGGCCGAAGCACTCCTGCTGATGTGCTCAGAGTTAGCAGCAGGATTTTCCTCTCTTCCAGGGGCTGGTGCTAACATCCATTTTGCAGCCTCACTTTTTTCTTAGTATTCATACACTGGGCTCCTGGAATTGCCTGGTGCTGGCAGATCTGTAGGAGCAGATTACACCGTGTTGCATTTAGAGAACGAATACACGAAAAGCAAAATGGATCATGGCAAAACTCTCCGGTGAAGCTTTCCTCTGCGGACAGAGGGAATTCGCAGCCCTGGCTGTTGACAGGATGTAGGGCAGCTATTCAAGTTTCCCACTTCATCCTGTAGAGGAACTTCAGCTTTCAAAGCCTTCCCAAGAGGTCAGTCCTTGGCCTGGCTCTCCAGACTGTCACTCCGAAGGGCAAACAGCGCAATCCGTGGGGCTCTGTGTGGTGCAAATGCTGAATTGATAGAAACTGAACTGAAACCACGGGCTCAAGAGGTAAGATCAGGATTTGTCCAGTGCTGGGCAAGGACCAGGCACCTCATGGTAAAAGTCTCTTGCATCCTGCAGTTCCCTGCTAGCATCCAACTGTCTAGACAGGCAGCAGGGTGACAAAACCCAGCCACTTAACAGAGAGTGCCCAGCACACTTCATTGGGGTAATTGCAGCGGTTTGTCCACACAGGAAAGCTAATCCCAGCTGATGAAATGAGGGAGCATAAAGTGAGCTCATTAAAAGCCACATGAACTCCGATTATGGACACTCTTATTCACTATTCGTATGTCCATAATTCACTTTATGAATTCATTCCCAAAATAAATTAAACATAAATTATGGCCCTGGAAACCAAAATAAATGTGTTTACACAAAGATTTAATGCAATTTAATGAAACCATTCTAAGAGCTTATTTAAACACATTTCCCCAAGTGCTTCAGACTAGACTAGCCCTTAGAAGAAGCATTTGCCTATTCATTCATCTCAGTTAAATTTCACAGACATTAGATGCATTTCAGCAAGAGGCTTCTAAACTCTTCTGGAGATTGAATATGCAGGAACTGACTCCTTAAGGGAGGAGGCTGCTTGTCGACAGCCCCAAGAACAGTTTCATGGCCCATTTCTTTTAGTTTAAAAACTGGCTTCACTGCATTTCTTTTTAGCAACATTATCACATCAAAGATTTCCTCCACTTTAAAGAAAGTCCCTCAGCTCAGCCTGAAACTCTTGGAAACCCCTCTGTAGGGGAAGAAAGACAGGTAGCAAGCTGATTAATTGCAAGCATCGGGATAAGCTCAGAAACAGGCAATAAGGAAGAGAAGTCTACCTGGAAAGTGCGTCTCTTTATAACTGGAGGTGGAGCCAGCCGCACTGAATTGAGGAGAGGCAACAGCTGAAGAAGATCAAACCAGAAGGTCGCAGGGCAAAGGATGCCATTAGGGCACCAAGAGTCAGAGAGCAGTCAGGGGAGAGAACAGAGAAGAGGGGAACAGAGAGATTGCCATGAAAATAAAGCCTGGCATAAGAGCATCACAGGGTGGGTGCACTCCAGGTACCTGCTGGCAGACCTCTGAGCTCCTCCATGCCACTCACAGGGGCACTCACCAGGTGCCAGCCTGGCAGGTGTGGGGTGCGCTCACCATCCCAGTGCTCCCTCCACACAGAGCTTTTACAGCTTCCTCTGCTCAGAAATAGAATTACCCAGGGGATTTTTGACTTAGCTCTGCTGATCTCCTTAGGAAGTGTTCACTGCAAGGCTTCCCCTCTCTGGCACTGCAATGGTGTCCAGCAATGGGACTGTTTCTCATAACTTATCATCATCATCATATCTGGGGCAACTATCAAAATTACAATTGTCTTCAAGTTTTCTAAGTGCAGTTTTCTAGTTCTCTTACAAAAAAAACAGTGTATCTCCAGGCCTCGCCCTTCCTCCAGGTGTGGAAGGGAGTGGAGAGAGGCTAGCTGGGTCAGCACAGAGGTCCTGGCATGATTCACTTAGCTGGGCAGACACAACCATCACGGCTAAGGGAGAAGACCGGGCCTCGAAGCTGGACACCTAAGCAGGGCATTGCTTTGGCAGCCTGAACTTTGTTTTTCCTTGCTCAACAGCATCATCACCCTCTAACTGCTTATAGCCAGGAATGCTGCCTTAGGGCACAAAGCTGACCCGGACACACAGAAATCAAATGCACTAAAGCTCAGGAGCATTTGTTCATCCTTTTGCTGTATCCAGTTTCCACTTGCATGCACGCTGCTGTCACCCTGGCACCCACCACGTCGGCTCCAGGCCCAGGAATGCTGCTCTGGCCTGATCCACTTTCCTGTTCCTATCAGTTTTCCATTGAAGCTGCTTTTGATTTACATAAGGAGAAGCGAGAGAGACTTTCTGTGCTTGGGCACAAAAACGTGCCCATGTGTGACATTTTCCCATGTGAGCTGTGCACTCAGATCCCAGAGATGTGCCCACAGGTCTCCCACCACAGAAACCATACACTTCCAAGCAGCACATTTTATTCCCTTTAAACTTTGTCCCTCATGTGTGCAGTAAAAGCAAGGATCCAGTCCTGTTGCAAAGAGAAGTGGTAACCCAGTATTGCGGCATGGTGATCAGGTGGTGTGTTCAAAAGCACTGATCTAGAGAGCCACAAGCTATCGCTCCAAAAGCAGTGCTGCTGGGAATTCAGCTGGGCTGATTTTATCCAAAGGCAAACCTCCCCTTTCTAAAAGAAACTGCAGGAGGCCCTGTAGCTCAGGAGAGCCAGCTAAGCTGGCTTTGCCTGGCTGCTCAAGTGCTGAAGGGTATCTGAAATATTATACAGCTTACAGGGAAGCTGAGGGAGGATGTTGGAATGGATAAAGAGGAAAATGGAGAGAAGCAGTCCTCAAAACAGGCAAGACAGGACCCTGAAATGGATTCAGGTGCAAGTGGGAGAGTTTAGAGAAGAAATCTGACGGCATTTCCACCCAACTCCTGCCCTGCCCCCTCTGTGTTCCAGTGGGAAGTTTTTTCAGAAGGCAGTATGCAATACTGGATCTGCACCCTCGAGCCTTTGCATCAGAACTGGGTCCCATCAGAGCGCTACCCACAAACCTTCAGTGTAAGGATCTGGTTAGAGCGCAGGGCTGCAAGTGTGGTACTTAGGTATTCCTGGGGAACAGTGAAGACACATGAGACAAACAGGGTCAGTTAGACAAATAGCACGTTTGAGAGTAAACGGAGCATGGCTGGGCCCCCGTTTCCCTAAGTGGCACTTTGGAGCAGCTTGAGTGGCCCTCTCACCCTGAATGGGCAGCCCCAGTGCATGGGCTTGTCCCTCCCAGCAGCGCAGACCACACAGACTCATACAGATAAAAAATAGAAAACTACAACAAGAGCCAAGGCACATATCCTAACCTTGTATTTCCTTCCTAAGAAAACAAATATGAAACAAAACTGAAACAACATCCCTGGATTTTCAGGATGCTGGTTTTCATTTCCTTACCCAGAACATCTGACAAAGAGCCTTATCAAACAGAAAAAGCAACAATAAATTGCAATTTGGTCAGCAGTGTCGCATTTTTGCAACAAGGCCCATCCTAATTTTCATTCAGGGAGGAAGAAAGAGAGCTGCACCTCTGCTGGCTGGTCTGTCTAGATCTGCAGTTCAGGACAGCCCCTCCTTGAGTTGATCTGAGGACAGTCACCCTTCCCGTGAGCATGTCTCAGCCTTGAACAATTCATGGCCTTTTTATAATGTTGAGCTTGGTGCTTCATGAGACCAAAAGTATCTCAATGAGAGCCAAGGAAACGTTGCCAGGATGAGAGGCTTTGTACCCACCCTTTTCCCGCTGTCACAGCCCTGCAGCTCATCAGTCACCCTACAACCCTGACTCACCAAACCAGTGTGCCTTTGCCCTTAGGCCTGAGCCCAGGCTATTTCCAGGGATGCACCAGCTCCTTTCCCAGTGTTGCTTTGGGTCCTGCCACTGTTTTTCACCTTGAGCACTGGGGACAGTCAGAGCCAAGGGCTGTAACAGGAACTCAGGACACTGCTCAGGTGACCAGTGCTGTTGGCTTCTTTTTAACATAACAATCTAGTGAGCCGGCTCACTAAATAAACACAGCTGACTGGCTGTTATTGCAAGGGGGACTGGCACATACCCACAGCCCTTTCTCCCTTGCTGCCAGCCAAGCTCTCTCTCCAGTGGCTCTGCTGCTCCAGCCCTGCTCCCTCTGGGCCAGGGACCAGAGCCCAGCTGATTATCCAGAGGCCCATCAAAAATAAACAGAAAGCTCTTAAGCTTGTCTCCCTGTACACCCAGATTACAAATTCCAGCCACTTCATATGATGTCGTTCCAATGCATTTCCAGCGGATTTTCAGCACTCTGGTTGTTTTTAGAACTGGTTAAATCCCCTCAAACCCCATGATGTTCCCTCTCTGCTCTTGGCTGCAGCATATGCTGGCCAGGCCAAGATGAAGGGGCAGGTGGGGCAACATCCCAGCTTTCATTAAACAGTTGCTGGCTTTACCCCTCCCTCTCAGACTCTTCTTTGCAGGCAGAAAGTCCACCAGGCTTGGGGACCACCTCGCCAGGGACCTGACAGAGCACCATGGCCAGGGGGTGCAGGGTTACCCTCAGGCAGGGAGGACAACCCTTCCCCTTGTCTCTCTGCAGGGATGACACCAGCATGAGGGAGAAGAAAAAGGGAGGAATGATGATAGAGTTCTCCCTAGGTTTTCAAACCCTACACTGCTCCTGGTCACACAACCAGAGCAGAGGCCATGGAAGCAGCACGGAGCCAATGCAGCAGCACAAGTGGTGAGTAGGTGACCTCCACTCCTCCAGAAACCCCTGGTTTCACTGGGTTTTGGGCTGAGGACGTGGACCTTCCCCTGTCCAGCACAAAGCACAGGAGGGTCTCCAGGAAGTAGAATTGGCAGCAGCTATCTAGGGGTCAGCTCCAGTGGGCAGGAACAGACCGAAGAACCAATATCCCTCCTGGAAAACCTTATCTGCTGCTTTTCTTCGAAACACATCAATCAGCCAACCGCTGCCCTGGGGGCCCAGATGACGGACGCATGTTGTTAATGAAACAATCTCTACTTCCAACAAAAAGCCATTCGAACGAAGGAGGATTAACATGCAGGAAGGCACGGGACAGAGGATAATAACGCTAATGACTTACCCTGTGCGGGTACTCTGCACACTGACCCTGTGAAAGAAGGGGATTAAAAAGGAAAGAGTTTAAACCACAAACAGAGGCGACCAAAATAGGCATGCGAGGTCAGATCCAGAAGGTGTAAATCATTGTGACCATATCAAACTCAGTGCAGTTATGCCAATTTTCACACGATAAGCACCCTGCCTCCTGTCCCTGATCCCCTGAGCCCTCTGCTCTTGCTGTACTCCTCACTCACAGCCACATCGAGCAGCACCAAGTCCACCAAATCCCTTCCTCTCTTTTAATTTAATTTTTAACAAGGCTTCTATTGAAATTACCTTTTCTCCTTTTTGTCCTGGGGGTCCCTATAAAAGAAAAGTGATCAAAAAAGGCCTCAGTAAATGAAGGAGTTCAGTGGATGCAAGGGGAAAGGGATTAGGGGGAGAGATGGGATAGGGGTGAGATACTTACAGGTTGTCCCCTGGGACCTGCAGCACCCTTTAAAGAAACACAGAATTTAACATGGGATGGTTTTCCATTCACAGTGACAAGAAGACAGTGTATGGAGTAGGAGAAAAATTGAGCTTTTAAAAACAATTGTGAAGAAAATTCCCAAGAGAGATCCGGGTTCCCTTTGTTACTCTGGAGGAGTTAAAATGCACACATGCTCTGGCTGCACCACAGGGGTAAAATATTAAAAGGAGAGGGGGAAAATCATCAGGAAAACACACCCTTATTGTTCCCAGGACTTCAACTGACAGTGCATCTCCTCAGCACTGGGGTGGAACCAGAAGCGGCCAGGACTGAAGCCTGAGCTAGGATTGAGCAATAGGGGAGTGGGGAGGGAGGGTCTTCAACATATGCTTGCCAGAGGGCTATACTAACACTTGGGCTCAAAAAACAGAATTACAGAATTAGCAGAAGAAAACACTCAACACTTTACTGAGTGAAGGTGACTACAGAGCTGCTCTCTTGACATACTCATATTTGGGATTTCATCATCTGAGATGTCAAGAGGAACAAGACAGCATTTGGGCTTCCATAAAGTGCAGTCTAAGTTTATCGTTTTCAACCAAAAGCATTTTAGCATCATGCACATATGAAACAGAGCGGCGNCATTTAATACAAAAAATATGCTTTTTTTGGTTGTTGTTAGATAAGTTGAAAGCTGCCAGATGGGTTTTCAGAAATCTTTCCATCAACTTTTACTTGTGCTATGAGGCCAACCACGAAAAATGTCAGCTCCCAGAATATATTTAAAGAACATAATTGCTAACTGCAAGGAAAACACATCCCAGGCGTAACTAGAGAGTTGCTGTTGTGACATGATGAATCTGATAACCATAATGCAAAAATTACAGACATGCATCCCAGCACTGTTATTATGAAGTTACAGAATTAGGGATGCAGCTAGTGCATGAGCTGAAGTAAGATTGCTACCCTGCCCATGAGCTTGTTTCCAGCTGAGGCACAACATCACTTCAAACCAACCCATCGCCCACAGACAAACATACGTATTTTTACCATCTCTCCCTTCTGTCCAGGATGGCCCTGCAAAAGAAAGGAAACACACATCAGCTTCAGCCACTGCAGACTCTAGATGATGTTGATTTAACCCACTTCCCCCTTACCTTGTTAGGTGCCCACAGTTATCACACCTCCAAAGGGGGATGCAACACTGAGCATGTGGAGCTTTGCTCACACACCTAACAGGACACCACTCCCTGCTACCCAAAATGCTCAGAACAAAGCTCTCGGGGAAGAATATAGGGTGACAAGTCTCTGCAGAGCATGGCTGGGTCATGGTTAAGCCCCACTGGGGCTGGCAGAGCAGCTTCTGCTGAGTGAAGTGTCTGACCCCAGAGCAGTATAAGAGAGGTGCTGCTGCATCTCTCTTGGGGTTGATGTTCCTCTTGGCAAAAAAAGGGTCCTGCTGCAGGAAATTAGAAGCCAGAGGTATGTGGTACCAGCTCCTCCATTACAGCACTGGAGGAATGTGGTGGGGAACCTGGCTGTGTGGCTGCTACATGGAGATATGGGTTTCATGTCCACTGGGTTCATGGAGAAGTATCTCATTTGTGCCTAACTCTCCAAAGGATGAGAAGAACTTAGGTTTCTACTACAAAACTCTAAGGACAGCATGGAGGTCTCACAAAGGTCTTTAGGGTCCTTCCCTCCTCTACTGCAGCTCTTTCTGGCACAGCAGCAAAAGAAGAAAGCTGTTGGCTAAGGCAGAGGGCTGACACCTCGGGGATCTGCTCTGCCTGTCTGATTTGGGGTGGGAGTGCCTGCTAAGGCTTTCCCTGCAGCAGCCGGGCTGCTGCACTTGTGAACTGCTATTTTATAGATTTGCCTAGAAAGGAATAGACCATACTCTGCCTTCCTTAATCTCCTGACTCCTGCATCTCCCCCAAGGCATCTGCGGCATCCTCCTGCCTGCCAACCTCCTAATTTTCTTTTAATCCATGCATGTGCATGACACTGCAAAATAAACCGCTTAAAAACATATGGTATAACACACAGGCTGGCAGCACAGTGGGACCTAGCAGGAGGCAGGGCAGAAAGCCTGCAGAGAAGTTGTTTGCTTACCGGTTTGCCATCCAAGCCAATAGGGCCCTGAAATAAAAGAGGAAAAATGATGAGAAATGCTTTCCCTGGAGTGCCTGTCCATCTGCCCCAGGAAGCACAAGACTGCACAGACTGGGGTGATGTGAGGTGACTCCCTGCCCTCCTGTCCAGTCCTGCAGGCCCCTGGCCCACTGAGTACTAGCCCAGATTTCAAACTGCTTCAGCAGGGACCTGCTCACTGTCAGCACATTTCAGCAGCAATGCTGGACACAAGAATAGAAGCAAGGAGGGATTCATAGGAAATCTGCAAAAAACCCTCAGAATTTAAAATTTCACAGTGTTCAGTAAACTAGTTGAATATCAGCAGTTTTCTCAAGACTTTGATTTAAAAGAGCACCCACCTTTGGGGGAAGAGGAATTTTTGCAAATGATAGAGTAATAAAAGTGTCCCAGAGAAGAGGTGACATACAGCTCAGCACATGCTGAAGGTACTGTCTGATGAGAAACAGGCCTCGCAGAGCTGTCCCACCCAGCACTTTCTCATGAGCTGGGCCGATTTGTTTTCTGCTCCTTCAAAAGCCAAAGACCACAAAGCCTGGAGAGATCTGCTTCTCCTCAGCCCAGGCCCAGCTCACAGGCCCCCTTTTCACAACGGGCAGAGCCGTGGAGCCCAGTCAGACAGCTCACAGGCTGCCAATTCCTCCCATTTTCCAGGCATGAGAGGCTCCCCAGCAGACCTGCTCTGGAACATCCAGTGTCCTGGAGCAGCAGCTGAGCTGCCCGGCGGGAGCAGGGATGTGCAGAGTGTTTGTGTTTGCCTTAGGCTTCCTAGTTGTCCGAGATAAATGCACATGAATAAATAGCAACTGTTCGAGTTCTTCAGCAGCCTCAGTGCTTCAGAGAGTGCTGCCAGCAACTGTTGGATTGAAATGAAATTTACTTTGTCCTCTCCTGGGCATATCCTCTGCTCCCTTGCAACTGTACTGGAGAAGAATTCACCCTCATGTCTTATGTCCTTTCCCTTTGGCATGACCAGGGTGCTCAGCCTAGCACAGTCCCCAGCTGACCTTCAACAGGCAGGGCCCCTTTTGGATCCCAGGCACTTGCTGCCATTGGAATATCACCTAAAAGCTCAATTAAAGTTGGAATTTCACCTACATAGGGGTTGTTTTCTTTGTTTGGGATGGGGGTATTTCTTAGGATAGTTTTCTTTTACCGAACAGATCTGGCTTTAACTATGTTATTTTAACACTTGGGCTTTTTAAAATTAATTTCCTTTCAGAGTTGTGTGGTTTGTTTGTTTTCTTTTTTTTCCCCCTAAGTATCGTTTAAAAGAAAAAAAAAGTAGTAGAAAAAAAATGAAGGAAAAATTACGTTTTCCAGTGATATCAGATCAGATCACTGATTTCAGGAAGAAATGATGAGACACAGCAAGCACTTATGAGGCTTCCTAGTAATATCACACATCCGTACCTCATAAATTAAGAGTTACACTTACCGGGAATCCAGGAAAACCTCTTGTTCCAGGCTGTCCCTGGGAAGGATGAAACAGAGACAGCAGTTTAGAGGAACTGAAATGAATTTTGATGGACCTAAAGTCCTCTCTACAGAGCCCTTCCTCCAGCCTCTGACCAATTATCCTACAATTCTCTGAAGAGATACCCAATTCCCCTCCAAGGGGAAAGTGTCTTGGGAAGGAGGGGAAATCTCTCATCCCCACTCCAATTTGTATAGGGCCAAGAAAATGCTGGAGCAGCTCCAGTTTGGACCGCAAGCAGTTTCCTTGAAGTTTCTACATTAATTAAATGGGTGTCCCTAGCCCATATGTTGTGTTTTTGGAGTATATTCCAGAGGCTGAGCTCATTTTATGGCAATTCTTGCTGCCATAAACCTGAGATGTTTAATGCAGGGTGCTGTTCTGTGCAAGACAAGCCTAGCAGGTCACTGGTGTCTAAATACAACCATCCCTCTCCTCCTCCTCCCTTCATCTTATGTCCCAGCTCATTCATTTTCCTCACAAATAATTCTGCAGATTATTTTATTTTTCTCTTCTGGTTTGTTGGGGTTTTTTATCATCCTCTGAGAGCTAAGCGAAAAAGGAGAGTTAGACTGTGTGATAAGAGGAACATGAGCACCAAGACTTTCCCCCCGCCTCTTTCTGGCTAGTTAGCTATGGCTACCAGTTTGGGATCAGGTACAGCAAACACTGGCTTGGGATATGTCTGGCAACTTCTTCATCGCCTACTTAAAAACACTCAAAAAAAAAAAAAAAAGAAAAAGGGGAGGGAAAAAAACAAACAAACAAAAAAAACCCCACCGTCCTGGCTGTTAATTTTTCATAGTTCTTCAGTTTTTGAGACCTGTGATATCCCAGGTCACAGTTACCATAGCTTTGTTGGTATCCAGGAAAGATACCGCTTCACTTAAGGATTTTTCAGACTGTTTCCCAAAAAAAAGCATGAGGTCAGGAAGCATATGGTCCATATGGCCCAGACTTCAGCAGATCTTGAAGCACACTCTTGTAGATAGGAACAGCCGGATGAGGTAAATCCTGTGCCACGCTCATCAAGTGACCACTGTGGCATCTTGCCTACCCCGAAAGCTGTGCTACGATGCCAAAATGCCCAGCTTCCTTTTGTGTTCTCTCATTTTGGGGAAGAAAATGCTTTCTTCAGCAATTTGAGCTACCATGACTGGACTGTTGGAGTCCTGCAGGAGTTTCCTAGGAATAAGCTGGGCATAAACAGGGTGCATCTCTGCCTTAACCAGAGTGATCCCATGTGGTGCTGAGGGAAGGGAAGAGGAAGGAGGGTATGGGCCTCCTGGGCTGTGAGGTTTGCCACAGTGAAGCAATGACAATCCTTCGGGAGAGACCTCAGAGCTACGCTAATAGGGAAAACCTTCACCTTCGGGTAACATCTCTAGCCACCCTCTGTCTGCAGAGAGACTCAGTGAAGGTTTACCCCTGCAGAAGTTGGGCCCAAATAGCCTCTTTGCAGGGTTTGAGGATGCCCCCACCACAAAATGCCTCGTGTTGCACTGAAGAGCTCTGGTTTCATATGTAATGCTAGCGGGACCTAATCGCATTTGCACTGTTTCTTTAGTTCTGCAAAGTTGAACTTGGTCAGCTTTGCTTTGCAAGATACACACAAAACCACCTGGTCCTGTTGGCCAGTGACCAGAAGGGAAGATAGGCTATAAATTAAAGGATCTGTCCACCGCTGGCTTCTGAAAAGGCAAGAAGCAAGAACAGCCGAGCCACAATTCATTAATTTTGGTTCCCTGTTGGACACCTCCCTGACAAAAAGTGCTAAAAAAAGAATTAGGGAGAAAACCTGGAAATGGTGCAATTTGGCTTCCTCTGTAGACTACAGACTGTTGCCTCTTTCTCCTTGGAGGACAGCAGAGTGATTTGCACGGTATCACGCCAAGACAACAGTTCAGCAGCGAGCGATTCCATGAGACTGTTTTTTTTGGGTGGCTGGTTTTCCTTGTCTCCTTTTTAAAATGTTGATTGTATTAAGTATGCAATCCCGGGAGCTGCCAAATCATGGAGACCGTCTGTTTCTGCCACTATCAGCGCACCATCCCTCTCTGGCCAGGAGTTAAGCAGCTCTGAGCTCAAGCGAAAACATTAACCTCCAAACAAAAATCTGGAAACTATTTGTCATTCCACATCTTTCCGAGTGGCCCCTTGGCCAGGGTTTCTCTGTTTGTCTTCAGTGCTCAGCCATCCTTTTGACCTATCACCAGCTCCACAAGAAAATGGATCATCTTCACAGTAGTCTTTGCAGAGGCAAAGTGTGGAGTTGGGCCACTCCTGGCAACTCAGGGCTTTGATCGGTGTAGTAAAATCCCATTTAAATACCATTTGCCATCTAATTTTTCTGCTGCTTTAAAGATGCAACGTGTTCTGCACTTTCCCAAATAGCAGCAAAGGCAGCAGCACCAAAGCAGACAAAAATTGTCCTGCAGCCTAGGCATGTGTCCTTCAAGAAAACAGTGGTGCTTGTCTCCTTTGCAGGACCTACATGGACAAGAACTGATGGCTTTTCTCTCTGATTACTACAATTACACTGTTCAGAAGGCTGAGAGCCAGAGCTTGTGAGAAACAGCAAAAGCAATGGGGGCACTTACCCTCCAAAACCTTCTGTTTCTGGAGCAGGGTGGTCTTGCTCAGACCTTGGCTTAAGGGACTTGCCAGCCCTTCTTCCTTGCCTGGACACGTGGCCAGGGACCATCTGCTAGGCATAAAGCACTTGGGGAGAACCATTTGGGTCCTGGGCTTTGATTCTGTCGCTTCTCAAACTCCAGCATCCCAGGCAGGTGGGCCTGGGGACCAGCAAAGCTGTTTTTTATTAGAAACACTTGTCATGGGGCTTTTGGAAAGTTAATTGGAAAGCCAGATGTAGCCAAGTGCTCGCACTGCCTAGGTCTCTCTCACTTGACCTCCGCTGTCAAACAAAGGTTGCCAGCAGCCCATCCTCTCTGCAGGTCAAGGACAGCGTTCTTCACAGGTTAATCAAAATCGGAAGTGCCCACTGGGAGGGAGAGAATTGAACCTCCAGGTCTTTTTTCATGGAAATCTCTGGTGGAGGCTGTGCAGGGATGGAGTGGAGAGGTCTGGCTGCATCTACACAAAAGCAGAGGCTTGAACTGCAGTGCAAGGAGCATCCAGCATTTAGGCACGTAAAGACTCCAACCCTTCATCTTGGTCCTTTTTTATGACCCTGTCCTTGCAAAAAGTTTTGTCTGGCTGACTCGTTGCACCTTGTAGAGATACTTTTGCTGGAAGAGGGTGCAAAATCTTGCCTTTTCTCAGCCAGATAAGGGACCCTCCAGAGAGCGGTAACCATGCTGACAAAGAGCTTCCAAGATTTCGGATACTTGACAAAGACCTCTGAACTACCCATCTTTGTGAGCTCCCCAGTCACCAGCTTAGCTCTGATCCTACTCTTCAATAAAATCAGGGGGCTTGCTCCCTGCTGATTAAACCAAAGGCTGAAATCAGCCAGGCAAAGGGCAAATTTTCTCCAAAAGTGACAGCAGCCTTTTTGCAAAAAGGAAATATGCTTCTTCCTTTTAAATGCAAGAATTTGGTTTCCTTGCCAAGCGAAGGCTTCCCCATTTGCTCTGGAATATGAGCTATAATTTCATTATATATAGTATATAATAGCAGTATAAAACCAAGGCTGGCTCAGCACGGGAACCACATTATACAGGCGTTTTGCTCTTTCCAGCTGATGCTGAGTCTTAATGCCCCTCCTAAGTCTTTCCCAGTAACTTGCCCACATCCTGCATCATACAAAAATAGAGAGAAAAGCCACTTACGGGTGGACCGCGGGGCCCAATGATAGACATGCCGGCTTCTCCTGGAGCACCCTGCAGAGAGACAAAGCAGAGGAAACGGGGTGAGAATAGGAGAGGAAAACACAAAGACAACTATATTCCTGTCAAGACTGGGGTTGAATGAGAGTGCCTCAGGTGTGAGACCTTTAGGGCTCACAGGGCAGCTGCTGTTCTGGCCTCCCCCAGCTCCTGCCTCACACTTTGAGAGAAAAAATGTCCTTTAGAGCTGCTCAGATGAGCCAGAAAATGGAAGCTGCACAGCAAGGAGAAGTATAAACACATAAAACACTTTCTGGCAAAACACAGGTTCTGCCCCATTGAAAATGTGAAGGATGGCCTGAAACCCTTTCTGTTTCCTTCCTGTGAGTTCCACGAGGATTGTGTCCTGCAGAAGAAAGAAAAGAAAGAGGGATATGCTGGGCTCCAGGGAAATGGGAGCTGCGGGCAGCTTATTTGGTCGCCTCCAGAAATGCCTCACTTCCATACTTCTCAAACTCAGGTGAGATGTGGATGAAAACAAAGCAGAGCACTTGCTGGAAAAGAAAACAGCTGCCTCTCCAGCTCCTAGCCACCCACAGTGTGTGCTGGGCAGGACATGTCACTCTCTTTGGAAAACATGGTGTATTCCTGAGAGGCAGCTCCAGAAGTGCCCAGGGCTGGGGAGCTTTGGGATGGAGCATTCCATAAACCAAGCAGCCTACAAGAAAGCAAAGCAAAAACAAAGCTGTAGCCTGCCAAAGACTTAGGGCTGTCATGGAAGGCTTTGGGGAAGCAGGGGCAATTAGGAGTGATTTTTTTTCCATTGTTTGTTTGTATCTATCTGCTGTCCCTTCATGAAAACTTTGGCCAGAAACAAATGCAAGGACACACAGAGAAAAAGCAGAATGGCTTCTGGTGAGAAATTCTGGTCTGCTGGATAATGTGGGTTGGCTCCAGTGAGCAAACAGTGAACACAAGGGTGAAGAATCTCTATCCTACTTTAGCCTTCCTTGTTGTGTTTTTCTCTCTATCTAGAGGAACAAAATGGAACAATGGGTATGGTACCGCATGGATGACCCTCCTTGTCGGGTAAATATCCATCCCTTTACTAATTTCAACACATTGTTATTCAGTTATTCACAAATCCCAAATACCTCCACTTCCCTGCTCTCGTAGGTGGGAGGTACTCACAGCTCTGGGGAAAATATACTAACACTGGAATGCCAAACACTTCAAAACAGGGGCCAGCAGTAGGATTGCTTTGTAAACCACCACTTCTTTGTGGGTACAAATCCCAACTCACTGCATAGCAAAGACTCTGTGAGATGGTGTCCCACAGACTTAAACTATACCATCATCTTTCCTCAGAAGGAAGAGGTCCCACTGTGTCAGAAATAGGAGCGTGTCGTGCCACTTTATTCCGTGCTCCCACCTGCACCACATATCAGGCTAACCTGGGAGGTAGAGGGGAGCTGCAGGTTGGTTAGGGCAAGCAGAGCTGCCAGAGGGGGAGAAAGTCAATGGTTAAAATCCAGGAAGCCTTGAGGGAAGCCCTGCATGTGCCCACTGTCTCTTACGATGTTAGTAAATTGTCATAAACAAGAAACACAGCATCTTTGGAGGCTGACTGGCCTGGAAGGAATTTGGGAAATATACTTGCACTGACACGGAAGATGGGGCAGCCCAGGGGTGTGGAAGCCCAAAGCTGGCTGCAGTGGCCATGACAGTGACAAGGGAGCTTTGGCTGGCCCTAGAAGAAGACAGTTTGGGGCTGCTACAGGCTACATGGAGCTGACTCACCTTCTCTCCGGACTGCCCTTTTAGTCCCTGGGTCAGTGGCACCCGTCACAGCCATATGCAAGAGGGTGCAGGAGAGAGAGAGAGGGAGAGAGGGAGAGAGAGAGAGACAAACACAGGCATCAGCGGCAAAGGCAAAGGCACGCTCTCCTGCCCTTGGCTATGGGGCTGGAATGAGCAGGGTGGCCTCAGCTGCTGCCCCGCTCCTCTTCCCTATCCTCACCATGGGATGCCCGAGCAAGGAGCAGCTCCAAAATACAGCACTCGGCCAGGCAGGGGATAGCCCCCTTTGCTCAGGGCAGTTATCTGGAAGGGGCAGCTGCCGGTGGCAGGCAGGGGTGTGTGTTAGCAAACCCAGCGTTAGCAAGCCCAGCTGGCGCACGAGGTGGCAGCGGGGAGACACCCAAACAGGGTGATGCTGAACCAGAGGAGGCCCTGAACCAGAGGAGCACAGCAGGTGAAATGGAAACACCTCCCCAGCATGTATGTGGCTTGCAGGGCTGGTCACCCTGCTGAGACCAGGGGAGCCCCTCAGGTGCGGGGCTCAGGGAGGGTAGTTTTGCTCTCACTAACACCGATTATCCTGAAAGCTCCCCTTCCCCCCCCTTCCAAAATTCTGGGGGTTGGAAGAGAATGGAGAAGTTAAGGCACACAAAAGAGGGTTTGACTTACCGGCCGCCCAGGGATTCCCATCGCACCTTTGTCTCCCTGGCAATTAAGGCAAAAATCAGAGGGACTTGGTAACTGGCCAAAAGCAAGGTTATAAAACAGCACAACTGAACTAAGCCACAGCAGCAGCTTCACGCTGTGGTGCAAGTGTCCAGGGATTTTAAGAGGGAGAGAAAGTTAAAGAGGAAAGTGTGTTTGCGTGTGCCTGAACCTGTCTTTAGAACGTGGGAGCCACCAGTCCATTTCCACATACAACAAACCCACACATCTCACAACAGAACTTACATACAGCAATTTAGGCAGCAAAAGGATGACAGGAGTCTCCAGTCAAACAAAGTACAATGCCTATTTCCAACACTTCATAAAATCCAGGTCCTGGGAATTGGCTTCCTGCAGTAGCCAACTGTCACGTTTTTCTCTTTCTTGACCAAAGTCATCTGGGTGTTAGCTATTTATTTATAGAGTTATCACTTTAAAACACAATTCTCTTAGACTTGGAAATACTGTCCTGTCCAGAAGCAAGAGAAAAATGTGAGAACACAAGCTGACACAGGAAAAAGAACGTCTGGGAAAAGACATATGTGCAGCTGTTTCCAGTGTCCTCTATCCCTTTGAGATACTTCCCAGTGCATTGTCAGCATGCGAGTGATCCTAACAGTGGTTTTGGGAATGATTTTGGGTCAGGTGACACTGGACAGAGCCTCATAAACACATGAACACAGGACCAGTGATAATTTTCTTCACCCATTTACCTACAAGGCAGTTGGCTGCCTCGCACAGCTAAATTGTACGATGCAATTAAAAAAAAAAAAATTACCCCTTCTGCATTCCTGGTCACCAAAAATGAAGGCTGTGCAGATCTGGAAGATAGCAGCTTGTTGCTACAGGATCTTGATGATTATGGCTTCAACAGTCATGTATCTTTTGCTCTATATTTTGCCAAAATGACGTGATAATAATCCCTCAGTTCTGTTTCCAGCAATGTTTGGGGTTTCCTTATGTAAAACAGAGTGTTTCTGCCCCTAGCTGACTGTGTCTGTAGACATAAACCTGGTTTTCTGGTTTCTGCAGCTGGTGCCACCTCTTTGTGCCTTCCCCCACGTTCAGTCCCAGTGCGTGTGAACATAATCTGAAATCTCTGGAAGGGGAAGGCACTTAGCTCTGTTTGTTCTTCTGGGTGTACACAAAGGCTGTCCATTCCAAACTCGGACATTATTGCTTGGGATCAAACTGTTCCCTGGTGGAAGTTTAGACACTTTCCTCTGCAGAGCTGGGGGGGCTGTTCAGTATGGGGAGCATTCCTTTCCATGCAGCATGTGTTGTGATAAATTGAAGAGCCATATACACTTTGCAAAAGCACCCCTTGCCGATGGATGAAACCCTAAACAGCTTCTTGACTTTAAGTTTTATTGATGATATATTATGGGAAACTACTTTCTTCTAGGGTCTTAGGTGGGTTCTCAGTCATGCTAATATTTGCCTATCTCTGTGTGCCGGCAGCGAGCGAAACTCCTGGTGTCGGCATCTGGCCCTGGGATTACTTCATGGCTGCTGGAAAAGATAATGCTGAGCTTTCCTCTGCTTTTAGTCCCTTAAATGCTGCTTTCCTCCAGAGCTGAGCCCAGGCTGATTTCCCTCATGTTTATTGAGGTAAAAGCTGAATTTTCTTCTTCTGTCTCTGCTGTGGCTGATACCTGAGCAGAAAGAGCCCAAGGTCGAGACTGAGCTGTGTCAGGTCTCCCGTGAGTACCTGGAGTGGTACATGACGGCACCATGTCTGGTATGTGACTGTGCAGAGTTACAGCCCTCCAAGCAATAGCAGCAAAGGGGGAGCTCCCGGTAGGACAGCAAATAAATGCCAGATGTTTATAAGGAAAGATTTTCAGTGACAGGGAGCCAGCAGAGAGCACTCGTGGGTGGATGAGACCACGTAGGTTGGTTACAAAGTCATGAAAAGCTGCCTGAAGCTCCCATATCAGAGTTAAAAGAGCATGAAGGGCGACCAGCAGCCTCTGTCCTGAGTCAGGGGAAAGCCAGCAGCAGTTTACATTTCCTTCATTGGGAAACTGCCTGTAATGGCTCGTGCAGTCTCCAGGTGAGCCGCAGCCTGGGGAGCAGGGAACCGTCACCAGGCAATCACACTGAGGTAATTCCAAAACCCACGCTCCTTCCTCAGTCATGACTAACTCAGATGCAGATACTGTTATTATGGGGTTTTGCATTTGTCCCAAGGTGACTTAGGCCTTCTAAATCCTGCTGCTACTAGTGAGTCCCACCAGCAAGAACACTGCACACCATGTGTCTTCAACCAGACCCTCAAAGACATCTTCAAAAGTAGTGTTTCCCACACATAGGAGGGATGGTGAGGATTATGTTACCCTTTTTAAGTCTGGACCTGGAAAGATCCTGTGGTCCCTACTCCGTATGAGCCATGTCCTGTTTGCAATATTCTATTCCACATCACATTTTTTATGCGAGTCTACCTTCTACCACCTTATGAATGCTTAAGGCCTCCTGATCAAAGAACTGCCAGACAGAAAGAATGAGGGGATGAAACAGAAAGAATGAAGTATTTACCAGGAGCTGTGGCCTTTCTGTGAGGCCCTGGAACAAAATACACCAAAACAGCCAAAGCTATCCTCAAACTCTGAAGGGAGGGGTTCCATCTCTGAAAGAGATGGAATCAAATGGAAGGGTTTAGGAAAGAGAGTTTACAGAAGAGTTAAACTCTCCACAGCTCCTTGACCATCAGCTGTGATTGCTTTGGTTTCCTAATCTTCTACTTGTGAAGTTTTCTCTCCTTTTGGCACGACTCTATCCACAGCTCTCCGCACGGGCTCTGAAGGTATATGCAAGCCCAGAGAGAGCAAGCTAATTACAGGGCTTTGACTTTCTTCCTTAGTTTCCATCTGCTAAATATTATTTTTACATGTATGGAATTGCTGCAGTTGCCACAGAAATACTGCATGATCAAAAATGGGAGAGAAACTGTCCGTGAGAGGATCTTTTGCTTCGGATGTGGTCCAGACGGCAAAAGGACTATTGCACGATTTCATCATTTCCTTCCTTCCTTTGCCCCTTTTAGTCCCAATCTCATCAAATATCTTACATGACTGTGGGTTGTCCATGTCTTCACCAAAGCCTTGACTGACTTAAGGAATAAGGGTGGGAGTATTGGCTGGGCAAGAGAAGAGCATGAAGATCCCTTCTGCTGCTGTGGTGTTGCTCATCCATTTCCCTGGCTTTTGTCCTTGTTGTCCTAAACTGCAAGTAGGGCTCAGTGCATTTCTTATGAGTATTTCTACCCATCTCCACACTCAAGCCAATACCAGCACTGGGAGCTAAGCCCTGCCACACAGTCTGTTGTCTTTTGCAAGCTGGGAAACAAAAATGGCAGAGAGATGTGGGGTGGTCATCACTTTGGGGTTGCTATCCAGGACAAGGTATATGACAATCAGCCAGGCAGGAGCCCAGGCTGTCGCTCATAAAACCCATTTCCATTTCAATCACGAGAAATATGGAGGGGTGGGGGAATATTTCCTACAGTGACATGTAGGACTCACTCGACTCTTCAGAGGTGAACTTTTGCTCACAGTGATTAAGTTGATCTCGCTCACCAGCTGATCAGAAACCCTAGAGGTCCTGAACAAGATGAAGGTCCTATTGGTCCGAGACAAATTCCACTTTGGCTAACAACATTCAGTCTGCCCAAACTCCTCTTGTTATTTCCATTGGCTGTAGCATTCCTCACAGCCTGTCCTACAAGTCTGCTTGTAGAGACAGGTTCAGGGGTCGCAGTAAGCCAGGATACGGTAGTATATAATGTCAGCACCTCCCTGGTGGTCCCATGTGCTTCTCCAGGCTTCAGTCTCTCATTACAATATTAGGTTTCTAACTGTATTGCTGCAGAGGAAGCCTGGAGTGTGCATCTTCCTCACCCCACAAAGGCACTGACTGCTCTCTAGAAGACATCTGTGTTGATCTATTGATTTCTCTCTAATTTCTCACAGCAATAATAGGAATGCCAACACCACTGCCAATTTTATGCCCACCTCATCCCTTTAGTGCCAGTGTATGGGCTACCCAGACTGAAGTGGCAGGGACAGCCATGGATGGACTCCACTTGCAGCTGCCTGCAGAGCAGTGCTCTCCTCCCAAAAAGGCACAGCTAATGCTGAAATACATCCACCTCAGCAGCCAGTCCTGAAAGCCCCTGGGATAAGCTATCGCTGAAGTTTTGTGTGGATCAGGGCTTCCAGCTGTGAAATGCTTTCAGACCTTTTGGCCTAGATGGTGCAACTTTTTGGAAGATTGTTGTCATTAAATAGGTCTGTGCTCGTATATCCGTGGGAGTTCAGTCTATAGAATTTCAGCCTGATGAAAGGGGAAAGAAAATAGGTTGTGCAGCAACTACTACTCAGAACGTCATCTGCAAACTGTTTAAGACATTTTTGCGTGAACAGACAAAAGATGACTACCGTATGTTTAACTTCTCATGTTCCTTCACAGAAACCCTGAATAGTCCCTCTATTGTACACAAATATAAACCATTCCTCTGGAAGGATCGTGCTAGAGACAATACAGGATTCCTTTATAATCCTGAGAGTTATCAATACATGGCTTCAGTCCTTGGATTGCTTCTTCTGGTTCACTGTGGGTCTTGTAATAGCTGCAAGAAAATTTCTGCAATAACCTAGCTATTTTCCTGAAGCCTAAATTGTCTGTGCTGAGGTTTTACATTAGCTAACATTTGAAAAAGAAGCTGTCAACACAATTTTTCCTCTGCAATTGATAGTTGCACAGCTATACTTGAAGGCCCAGCAGTTCAGCCAGCCCGGGTGAGTAGCAGGGAACAAATCCCTGCAGCTCAGCTCCTGCCATGTGTTTGTGATCTATCTTTCCCTTTTCTGCAAACACATCTCATTCAGCACGTGGCATCCCATGCATGTGAAGCACATACAGCCGATTCCCCCAGAGGCTGTGGGGCCAACTGGTAACACACTGATTTCTGCACCACATGAATTTGCCATGCCCCTGTCCCTGTGCTCCCGCCATCTCCCCCTCAGAGGCTGAGTTGTAGCCAAGAGCAATCGCATCCCAATTCAGACCTGAGCTCCCGTAGTACTTGCTGTTTGGGATATCTCAGGCTGCCAGGACTTCAAAGGTGGCTACCACACCAGACAACACAGACAGGAGGCTGCGAGTTCATGCCCCACAGACTCTATGTCAACAGCTTCTAAAACCATAGAGGTTTGGTACTTACAGGTGGACCTGAAAGAGAGAAGAAAAATAAACAATAATTAATTTTTTAATGCAATAAATCCTAACAAGAAGAGCTAGAAAAAAAACATTGCACCATCTTTTGGGCTTAATCCTCAGGCTGCTCCCATTTGTTGATGCACTTTGACCAGCTCCCTGCTTGTTAATTAAGGCATCCCCACAATTAGCAGCTGCCAGTAACCACCATGAGTACAGGGCAGCCTGACAGCCCTGTCAGAGTCCTGTGCTGGGAAAGCCATGCAAGTCAGCCTCTTGGCACTGTCACACTGAGTTTTGGTCCTCTGGCACACATGAGAGTGAGGGATTTGTTATTTATATGACTCCCCCTCACATCCTGCCCATCCCTGGGGGCTGAGAAAGTTGGATTTGAGGAGGCAAGAGCCCCTTTGCTGCTAAAATTCCTACCCATTTCGCACTAGCATCGGTGATCTTGCAAGGGTGTGAAATGGTAAACGAGGAAACAACAGCTATTAAAGACATCATGTACCTTTTCTCTTTAATACAAGCAAATTTTCACCTTTTCTTCTGCCTCTGATCCCATAGAAGCCCATCTGCCCTCTTCGAAGAAATTCCCTCAAATCCTTTGGGTTTCTTTTATTTTGGAAATCTTTTTTGGAACCTGCCAGTGTGGAGCACTGCATCTCTCTCATACAGAATGGTTGTACAATATATATCAGGGCTTAAACAGCACATTTCTTTCATCAGTTCCCAGAAAATTCCTCAAAATCCTGACAGATATTGTGTGTGTGGAAAGAAACCCCTGGACTCACTATTTTGTGGTTTCCTCTCTGTGGGAGAAGCAAGACACACCATACAACTGTCAGGGGTTTCTACGTTTTCCATACTTTATAGAGACTCTGTTTTCTTTTTTTTTTTTCCCTTCACACAGAGTGCCAAGAAGTAAGGCTAAGCAGTATAACAGGCGAGCTGACAGATAACGGGCAGCAACCTCCTCTTTGCATGGGAGGCGGATGTCACGATGAGCACCTGTGGAATACGTCGTCATCCTGAAAATGCCCCTGGCTGAAAGTCCACAAAAGAAACTGGAGACTTTGGATGAACAAACGTTTTCCACATTGGAAATCTCTCACTTAGCATGACTCTCTCATACCAGATTTGGTGACCTAAAGTTTCCCTGTCAAATGCCACTGTTAGACACAGCTTTCACTGTGGTTGATCAGAAGAGGTTACCTCTAGAGAGTAACTTTTGGTTAAAATACAAAAAATAGTAACCACCTCCATGATAGCTGACAGACAGAGCTGAAGTCAACCCTCGCAGCTGGAAGGCTCAACAACTCAAAACAACTCCAATCAAATTTAGGACAGGAGCTCAGGGATGACCCAGATGTGGTTGGCCTGGCAATCACCCACCACCAGTGTTGATGCTTAGGTCACTGGTACACCAAGTCTAAACAACAAAAGGGCTTCTGATCAGAGAGTTCATTTAGGAGGGCAAGGTCAGACTCAGAGGCAGGAATCCTAATTTATGCCAGACTGGGAGAAAAGGGGAAAAAAAAAAAAAGACCAAAAAAAAAAGAGACAGTTCTCTGAGGCTGGCTTGGATAACAATAAAGTTCTGTGAGAGTACTGTTTTGGAGAGATTTTGTTTCAGACTGAGTGCCCTGTCACAAGGTCAATGCTTATAGCTTGCCAATACACGGACTTTATTTCCATTAGCAACACTACAGGCCCTTAATAGCCCGCCTACCTGTCTGCATGGACTTGGGGCACTCATGGATTGCACGAACTGAACTGCTGAGCTAATGCTAAAAGAAAAACGTAAGGACGTGCAATCCCTGAGCCCTCCCTGCCCTTCCAGCCCAAACACAACCAGCCAGCAGCACAGCCTATAATGGTATTGCCATACCACTGAGAGCAAACATAAGCTCGTTTGCTCCAGAAGCGCCATCCACAGAGCGGAGTAAATCAGCAATGCCTGCAGCTCTGGGCCATGCACCCCACATAGATCAAAGGCGGGAGGAATAGTGGAGGTCCATCTCTGTTATGTGCCCCCTATAAAATTAATGGTTATGTGAAGGGGACTGCACAGTCTTATGTAAACACTCATCAGTGAGCTGCAGGGACACAGTCTTGGCTGCAATAAGTCATTCGCTAGAGACCATCCAGGGAGTGGGCTTCAAATGCCAGGATCTGTGTGACCCAGGAGAAAGCAAAGCCCTCAGACAGAGTCATTTCCAAAAGCAACATCATCTTGCATGGGCTGGAGGAGGAGAAGGAGGAGGAGGAGGAAAGATGTCCTAAAGACAGCAGGGAGGGAGGAGGTGCTGCTGGATAAGCTGTTGCAAAGGGGATATTACAAAGCAAAATCAAATGATCTAAAGTGCCTCATTCCTTAATACAAGTAGTAAATTAATGCACAGTAGAGGAAAGAGTGGGTGAAGGAGGACAGAGAAACTTGCACCTCTACTCTCAACTACTCCAACCATCGGAAATACAGTGAGTTCAGCCCTGGCCAAAGCTCTGGCAGAGCTGCTCTGGCCCAGACAGGGATGCTGACAACCCTGTAAGCCAAGAGAACAAATCCACAAGTTGACCAGGCTGCATGAGACCCTTTACAAAAGCCACCTGAACTGCAACAGAATCACCACACCACCACTGCATGTAGTCCCCATGCCACCTGTCTCTTGCAGTCACAGCCAGTTTGGGGCAACCATGTGGAAACAGGCCTGCTTGCCCCAACATGGGCCAGGTCTTGGTGGTGAACTCCAAAGAGCTCCACAAACAACCAGGAGCCAACAATCTTGACAGCCACAAGTACAAATCCCACCTATAGTGGGTTCCTCTTCTCCTCTGGAGCTCTTTTGGGGTGAGACAGACGTGGTGCTGCATAGGAGATGAGCTAGATCCCCTTTCCATGTAAACAGTCAACAGAGAAAGGACGAGTCAACAGAGCAGCAATAAAAACTACCATGAACACTTCCAAGCCCATTCCATAGCTAAGCCCAGCCAGCAGACAAACCCAGAGCTTCCAGATCGCCAAATTCCTCAGCCACAGAGAGAACCCACACTTGTAATTAGCATCTCCAGATCCTGTGTGTTTTGAACGTGATCTTGCTGGGACCGGAGCGATGCCAGTGCTGGCATGCGGGCTGCAGCACGACCATCCGCCCACAGCGGGCTGCTCAGGAAGCATCTCTCCGTGCCGGTGCCTCGCTGGAAGGCACTGGAGGGCTGTAAGTGACTGCAAGCACTGTTTATCCAGCTGCAAGGCTTGTGGAGCAGCGGGGGACAGAGGAGGGGACAGAGAAAACGTGTCAGGAGTGGACGAGTGGGAGGAAGCAGTGGTCTCCTGCAAAGAGGAGACCTCCAGAGTACCTTTGAAACTGAACATTGAGAAAACAAAGAATTCTTGTAGGGGTACCCAAGGTCCCTCCAAACATATGGCCTCTGGAAATTAGCAACATCTGCACTGTCCCTTCTCGGCTGCTCTGTTTTTTATGCAGACAGAAAATTTCCTTAAAGAAGCTCTGCCTTTCCATAGCCCAAGTGAGCAAATGAGCAGCCACCTAAGCATAGGTCCACTTTATTGCAGATACAGAAAGGGCACATCTGTGGTGAACAGAAAGGCCATGCCACGGAGCCCTCTGTTCACTTGACCTTCCTCATGGCCCGTTCAACCAGTGACTGACTACAACACAACTGCAATGATTCCTTTTCTCTCACCCACTCAGAGAGATAAAATGCCACCCTCCATGCTGTAGCCTCTTTGGCCTCAGAAAAGGAGAAGCTTTGTTTTGCAAGTGGGTCAAATTTATCCTAATCTGGAAAGTCCCATGTTCCAGACTATTGGATGTTAAAAGCTGGACTCAGAGGAGCAGGTTTGCTTGAGAGGCCTTCTGCTGATGATAGAGGTATTCTCCAGTTTGAGACAGCAGTGCTCTCTGGACCGAGAGGATCATTGAAATGATCCCATCCACTTACAGGCACTTCCTGAAGTCTGGAAAAGTGTCCATTCTCAAAAGGTTCCCAAATTCTGTTACTTATTTTTTTCCCTCGAATTTCTTGGATTCGGGCAGTACAGTACTGTGTCTGCAATGTGGGTATCTTCCAGCCTGCTCCAAAAGCTCACATACAAGGCGGGGGTTTTTCCCTCTTGTATAGCATACACAAGACAAGGAGGACAGAAAGGGAACACGAAGACGTTATTGTTGCTTACTTGGGTCATCCTCACTACACACTCCAGCAGCAGGGAAGATGTAAACATGTAATCCGTCCCTGTGAGGAAATCCAGCCATTTCACAGACACAGAAGCCAGCCTTAGGGAGTTGGAGAGATACAGTTACTTCCTGCCATTCAGGGCTATGTTAATTGATAACAAGATAGCTGTAGCCAGGCAATTAGTTATGAAATGCTGATTAAAATGTCAGCGGCCTGAGCATGACCTTACCCAGGGTGGCATGGAACGCCTAATTCATGGCTCCATGGGCACTGAGTGCAGACTGACCCCATTTCAGAGCAGGCAGACCCCAGTTGGGTGCACAGAGTACAAACAATGGGTTTGGCCTATTTTAAACACTGGCCATGCTGCAGTTCTCACACAACAGATCCAGACCACTTATATTCTTCTAGAGCCATCTTCCCTACCTCCATCAGGGGACAAAAGATAGAAAAGGAGGCAGAGGGAACATTAACTCAGAGAACTTCAAATGAAAGGGCAAAAATGCCATGTGCCTTGCCATATTTCAGTATTATTAGCTATAGGTGGAATTAAACGCAAAAAAATCTTGAAAATAATGAGAAAGATTTTAAACATTGACTATCCAAAGCACAACCTCCAGAAATTGTGCTTCAGGTTTTGTCACCAGTGGCAGAAAATCTGAGTGGATAACTCACTCCAGAGAGCAGAAGGCCCTTGCAAAAGGCCAGGCCCCTCCATCCCTAAAATATTTCCCTCTTGGCTACACCCTTGCAGAGCGGCAAGAGGTTCTTCAAAGGATTGCAGAAATGTTGGGCAGTGAAAGGACCGTCAGGATTTCACTGCCAAAAAATCTGACAAACGCTAAGCTGAGGCACCAGGTTATGCCAGTCATTCAAGCTCGCCCCCAAAATCAAAACCATGACATCACTGAGACTCAGCAGTTAATATCAGCAGCTGTTGAGGATAAAAGTCACTGCTCAGGCACTCTGAGCACCCCAGTGCACCACCACCACCAGCCCAAGCCAAGCAGAAAGCCACAAGCACAGCACTGAAAAAAGTCCAAAGGATTCTATGATCAAAGTAGACACCAAGGTGAAGCCTCACAGGAAAATTAACATGATTAAGCATTGGTCTCAAAAATAAAATACGGGGTCTGATAGTGGAGTTTAATCACAGATCCCAAGCACATCTCCAAACACCTCTGCTTGTTTCAAAAAAGTCTATAAGGACAACAGGAGCCAGTCAGCCTCCAGAGGCAGAAGAATCTGATACGGTTAAGTGGGGCCTTTGGCATGATCACAGCCAGCCCGTTAGGCAAATGAAAGTGCTCAAAGACAAGGGCTCAACAATAAACGAGCAGTAATATTCTGACAAACATTTGGGAGAGCCCCTTGCAAACACAAAGGGCAGGAAAGGGTCAAGACCAGATGGCCCACACAGTGCTGGCTGCACTCAGGACAAACAGAGCACCTCTGGCACTGTCAGGGGAGAGATGATGGGATGGCCAATGCTGGGCAGCACAATGCTTGTTTTGAGCAGGCATCCATGGGTCAGCAAGCTCTTCCCAAGCAGCAACCAATCACATTTGTTCCTGCCATGCTGAAGCACTTAGCACCACAGAAAGCAGAAAAATCCAGGCTGGGAAGGACTCCCAGGGTCAGCTCACCCAGTGGGTTTTCATGCTTGAAGGACCCCCAAGGTTTTCCAGCAGTGGTGTGGACCCCTGGATGGTAAATTGAAACCTTATGGTGGCAGGCTCATTCCACTCCACCACCTTCTGCCAAAGAGCCAGTGTGCCCCCAGGCTTCAGCAAACCACCAGCCCAAAACTGTTGCTCTTGACTATCCCCCTTTCTCTTCCCCTTCTGTCTCTCCTGAGCAAACCAAACAGAGATTAAAGGATTCCTGTGAAATGAGAGTGACATGAAACTGAGGAGGGAACATCTTCAAAGCAACTAAAGGAATAAAAAGTCTGTACCTAGCCCATTTGGGCAAATATTTCTCTAACCTGTTGCTGTCCTCTGGGGATAGCGACACCACATGCTTCCCTAGTGATCCAGTCCAGGCAATACCCAAGCCCTGATTCATAAGGCCATATTTATTATCTTTCTTAGAGACTACCCAAAATTTCCAGTGTTGTTGTTAAGTCAGTCAATGACCTCTGATGCACAGCAAATTCAAAGAAGAGATTTTTTTATTTCTCTCCTTTTTGCGGTTACCTCATGTATTTGATGTCTGCTGTCCTGTTCCTCAGTCTTCTCTTGTCTTTAGACTAAACAAAACCTAATTCTTCCAGTCTCTCCACAGAGGCCATGTTTTCTGGACCTCTGGTTGTTCTCGTTGTTCCCCCTCAGTGGCCTTTTTGCCTCTTGAAATGTAATTCTCAAACACCAACCTCCTCTCCAGCTCCCTGCATGAGTCAATGGCAGACAACTTGGTTAAGGCAGAAGACATGGTGTCTATTTATCTTATCTGCAGGGTCTTACAGAGGGAAAATTAGTTCCTCCCTGTCACCACCTCTGCCTTGCCCTTATGTTGTGACATGTCACTTGTTCTTCATGAGCCCTCAAAGGCTCAGAGATTTCTTTAAGAAGGTGATGTCCTTGCCGTCTGGTGTGACTGGCACTCATGTTCCAGTGAGAAGGAAGATCTTCTCCTCATTCACAAGGAACAAATTCAGCCTTTTCTTGGTGTCCTTGACAGACCCACCTCACCCTAAACTCTCAAATTTTCATCTTGTATACCCATTCATTTTAAATCCTTCCAGCTTTACTTTCCTCCTATCTTAAATTTCAGCTTGCCGAGGACTTTGTGGTTTTCTTTAGTTGATCTCTTCCTCTAGCTCCTTTGCACTGGGACAACTTCAACTCGTGCCTTCAACAGTTTCCCTGTCAGGCTGCTGAGTTTTCTCAACTTCTTCCCCTGTTCCTACTCTCCAGCGGCATTACCCCACCAATTCTCCAGCTCCTTCTGTTTTTGAAATCCACCTAAACACCTGGACATTTCCAGAAGCACCTCACAACTCTTAGTCTGAAGACGTGAATGCCAATTCAATAAGCTACCACTCCAATAAACCCTACCCTTTCACAGATGTTTGGTAATCTCTCTGGAACTCCCACCCTACATCCCCTAACACATCCTTTTCCATGCCAGGAATAAGAAGGTGGCATCTGAAAGCTCTGGAGAGATCCAAACCGGTTTGAAAATTGCAGCTGGTTGTTCAAGAGGAGTCTCTCATTTCTGCACTGAGGAGCTGGCCACTTCTTCAGTACTTGGCCAGGCCCTGCACAAGTCCTGTTCCTCAGAGAGGTTCAGAATTAGGAAGGAACCAGAGGGGAAAAATGACCAAAGTGAATCATGGCTGGGTAAATCAAAAATAAAAATCCATGGCACTTTTACTTCCTGCTGAAAATTACAATCTCTCTCATAATGTGGTTGTCTGGGAAAAGTAAAAAGTTGGACTTCACTATAGCTAAAAATTATTTGAATAAATTCTCTGATCATGCACTTCAAATGCAAACAGCACACTCTAGTCACTTGGCAAATTGCATAATTCATTTTAATCCTATATAATTTTTGCAATTAGCAGCTGATTTTAATAACTAGGGCACTGTTACTTTTTCCTCCCCCCTAATTCTTGTTATTCTTCTCTCTTTTCCATCTGCTAACTCTTTTCTTCTTCCTTCCTCCTTCCAAAATACTTTGCAACTTTTATAACAGCAAATTCTGTCACCTACCCAGGGACGAACAAAAGACCATTGTGTTCAATTTATCTTTTAATAGACTCCTTCCTCAAATATCCCACAGACTGCCAGTACTGTCTTCCAGACCCTGTCTCACACCCTTTTGAGTTATGAAAATGTTTGGGAGGGTCTTTCCTTTAGCCCAGACATTTTTCCACTCCAGATGATTGATAGCTCCCAGTTACCACTAATTACCCTATCAGCAGTTGGACATGAGCCTAGCCACAGTGCTCTTCCTCCAGAGGCCAGCAACGCATCCCTGTCGCTTGTTATCCTCTCCTTCAAGGATGGAACAAACTGACTAATTAGAGACATCATAAATTCTTCCTTCAGGCTCTTTCTGATGTGTCGCCTTGTTCCCAAACAGAGCACGTGGAGGAGAGTTGGGCTGATGCTAGTCCTTTCAAAAGGAAAAATGCAATGGGGTTTATGAGCCTAAGTGGGTTTGCTCAGTGTGTTTTATGGAGTAGAAGAGGAAAGTATTCATTCAGCCAACTCTAGCTGATGCTTTTTAGCACATCTCAAGCTGGAGAGGTTGGTTTAACTTGGCTACCCCTGTGCCTGGTCGCAGCCAGGCTGGGGCAGCAAGCACATATGGAGACAACCTGTGTTGGCTTACAGGGATAAAGGACTCACAGCCTCCCTTACCTAGAACAAATTGAACATGCAGATCCCCTCCCCGCTGCCTCCAGTGCCAACACCAGATGCACAGCACGCACTATGGAGACAGCCATCGAACTGGAAAGGCAAAGAAGTAACCCCAACCAACTGCTGCCTCCCACTGAGCATGGTCTGGAAGGTATTCTCTCATCTCAACATGGCAAATTTGACTCCATAAGTTTGCTAAATTCTGTCAGGACCTCCATCTTGTTTGAGAGGGCAAGATTTTTCTTATTTAGGCATACAGGTGGTTATTTTTTAAGATGGTGAGAGATCCCATTACAATCTCAAAAAGAAAAAAGAGCACAATGAAAACAGAAAAGAAATACTTTCCCTTCTCCCCAGAGCAGAGAAAAAATAACTTGGAGGAAAACCAAGCAAGTTTAGACATCAGTTACTCTGAAGCTCTTCCTCCCAGATAAAAGGAAAGGCCCTGAGGGCAAGAGGGGAAAAGGGCATTATATTTAGAGAGAAGTTTCTCCAAAGTACGTGAGGCATGTGGTACACCTGGTAAAAAAAGGTTGAGGCTTCTCAGCCACTGCTGAAGAGGCAAGTTCTATCAAAACAGGAAACCCTCACTGTTCTAGAAAAGAAGAGAGCAAAGAGGAGGAATGAGAACCAAGATCTGCAACAGTCTGCTGCATGGGAAAGGCACATAGAAAAACCCATGTGGAGGAGGGGAGAATGGCTGAATGCATGCCAAACCATGTGAGGCTGGGGATAGCACATGCCCCACACAAGCCCTTGAGCCAAGAGTCACGTTTGTAGCTTCCCTTCCTAAAGGGCCTGAGAGCCACTTCCCATGACCGTCCCAAGAAACTCCAGGACCCTGCCTATTAAGATACAGTTTACTGCAATAGCAGAGCACAGAGATCTTTCCAGGATGGCTTTGGAATTCAGAGACAGAAATATTCACAACCACACCTGATAACCCCATCTCCACCTGCTTCCCCAGAAAATAAGAATTTTTTATAAGCATTTAGGTCATCCATAAGCAAGAGGTCACCACACACATGAACTGGGGGTAAACTAAAAAACATGAGGCTACGCCTTTCAGAAAAAAACACGTGTCTTGCCCCCTTCTTCTCTCCTTCTGTTTTTAAGCCCACATTAAATCACATTGCACAGGGGATGGCAAGGAGCTCCGCAATACCACAGCTTATCCCTGGGTTTCAGAGGGGTCAGACCCAGGCACACCACTCCCTGCTGAGCAGAGAGCTGACACGTGGCTCTCTCGGTGTGGCCAGGGCAATGCCACTAACCAATAAGCTCTGGGGGTGCTTTTGGGGTTTCAACCCCTCTTTCACGTGTATGGTATTTGCATATAGTAGGGTCTAAGGGGAAGTTAATCTGTAGGCAAAGACTGCCGTTTTGGGAGACATAACTACTCTCTCTTTGCTGCCAAAATCGCTCTAATAAGGAGCTAATATTTTAAAGCTAAACAAAAAAGGATTAAAAAAATCCTAGCCCATTGTGTTCTTCAGCTCTGTTAGGGACGAGGCCAACACACAACTCCCACCAGCTGCTGTTGCCTCCAGCAACATCTCCTCCCTTGGATAGCAGCGGCAGATGACAGAGTAGAAGGACAAGAAAAGAGCAGCCACCAGGATCTGGCTGCATCCACCCAATGCCACATTCCAGTACCAGGTTCAGCCTCTGGAAGACCGCTTCCAAAAGGTCCTCTACCTGCTGCTGGTTGAGCTGCCCAGCAAAGGTAGCCTGGCGTGGATGGGATAGCTGGGTGGTCCCCAGCAAGGCGCGCACACACTGCCCGGAGCAACAGCAAATCATAATAAACAAGTCCCTCGAACAAAGTTCTGTCAGTTCAGATTCCAGTTCAGCTGATATAATCTTCATTTTGTCTTTGAAAGAAAGGAAAAAAAGAAAAGCAAAAAGAAAAAAACAGACATCCTAAGGGAGAGGAGTGAGGCAAGCGATGGATTGATATCGCCCATGTGTGTCTCAGCCCCCCATGTGCTGTTAATCAGCTGCTCCCTCCCACCCCCCCTCTCCGGGGAATATGCTGATTTAATTACCGCCTGCTTGCACAGCCCATCTGCAATGCTGCTCACCCAAGACATCACATGAGGAAGAAACAGACAGAGTCTCAGCAGCCAGGCTAGAACAGGATGGGCAAGCAGAACAGG
>VYZQ01004662.1:0-26838 GCA_013400655.1 Mystacornis crossleyi
GGAATTCATACCCTTACTTTAATTATTTTGGTGTCTTTACATGACAAAGTCATGCTAATGTGGGGTTTTTACAAGTCTGGAAGATGAAGAAAAATCAATGAAAATTGACAGTGTAAAAAAATTGTTGCCATCTGACTGTGGTGAATTACAGAAAAAATAGCACCATAGCAACCGTGTTGTGTTTGTGTGAACATACGCCGTTTATTCAACAGGATAATTAACCGAGAGTTAAATACATCCTAAAAGTATTTGTAATTAGAATACACAGAAGAATGTTCTAAAGCTATGGAACATCTTCATACAACTGGCTGGAGCTACGTGAGTTTTGTGTTGAGGGCACCAATCCACAAATCAAATTCTGCTTCAGAAAGAATTTGTGCACACTTTTTGTACATAGCTCTTGCTGAATGTGAGGATATTATGTATAGACTGATGTTTTCTTTATGACAGCAAAGAGTCTAACTTTAGATCTCCTACTTGGTTTTGTAGAATTAAGTCTGTATAAGTCAGTACAAGACACTGACTTTTAATATATTTATATTGTTATGTGAAATGTGAGTGTATATAAATACACATATGCACATATAGTGTGTGATAGCATGTAGAGTAAAACTCTACTTGGTGTTGAGAGTTTGCTGGATACCTGACACATATATATACATATACAGAGATATTAAGATAGTAAAGATGCTTTTTATTTAAGTTGAAGATTTAAGTTTTAAAATTCCTTTGTTGTTTGTGACCAGCTGCTGTTAAATTAATAAAACTTAGAGCTACAAAAATTGCCCCAGGCTAGATCATCAGATGATGTACATTAACTAGATATGAATTGTCTGAGTTCGTAGCTGCGAAAGCTACCAAAAAAGTAGATTTACTATTTGAGTAATTGTTGCATTACAACAAATCTCATGGTCATAGCCACTCTGTCGATTAATAGATGGTCTGAAGTCTACTTCTGCAATAAGCCTGAGGAATCAAGTGCCAAGCAAGGCAGCCTCCTGAGGGTTGCTGGTGACTTAGACCTCGGGATGATGCAAGTTCTTTAAAGCAGCCCGGATACTGTCCTTTCTGTGAAGTTCACATGTTGCCAGTGCAGTCATTTTCCAACAACTGCTTCCAGTATCATTGTCCCTTTTAGCTAAATAAACAGCAGCAACTGAAATGCAATGTGAAGAGTGGAAAAAACCCCAAAATAACAAGAAAAAGATATTTTAATATCTGCTTTTATTAGACTTTTGCTGTGGACTTGTGCCTGTAAAATTCTCTTCCCATAGGCTCTGCAAAATTGTGATATTCATAGTGTTAAGAATTTTCAGAATACCTTCCTTAAAGATTTGTACTGATTGTTGCTAAGTTACATGGCTGCTGATTGTGAAAAATGACTATTTTTGCATGGGAGATATGAAGGAAGCATTTCATTTTCTGAGCTTCAGATATTGTACCGTGAAATGAGACCCCTTGTCACATGGTGGCTAATCCAGTCAAAATAGCTGGCAACCTGTGTGTACACACCAGGGTGACCAGCCTCCCCACAGTTCTCACCCCAGCTCACAATACCCCAGACGTAGGCCACATTTTCTGCATCAAAACAGACCAGGGGGCCTCCTGAATCCCCCTTACAACTGTCTGTGGAGCCATCGTAAGTACCTGAAGAGGAAATAAAAACCAAAATTAAGTTAAGGTACAAGCTGACACACAAGGCAGAGCTCAGGAGATTTTTCAGGTCTGTGTCACTTCCTGAAAAGTGTTTGCCTAATGGTCACCAGTAAAGGGGATTCTGAACGTCTTCAAGTCCGTTACTTCTCATTTCAAGTGCAGGGCCTTTCTTTATACTTGTGGCTGGCCCAAATTCTCATTTGCTTTTTCATCAGTCTTGTTTTACTCAGTGCAGTAGAGAACAATTCAGCCACATTCCCTACTATAAGAAGCAGCCCGTAAAAATGGAACAAGGTAAAAAGATTTGTAGACTGATTCCTTTGGAAGTGAAGATATCATAATATGTGTCTGCCTTTGGTGTCCTCTCTACCCAGTAATCCATTGTCCAGTTTCATCCGTATAATTATTTTCTTTACCAGTTTTATGAAAACAGATGGGCAGGTACAAGAAGGAGAGCACATGAATCCTGGGATGGGAGGGAGAGCAACTGTCTCTAAGTGCCCCCACTGCACGGTCGGTCTCAGGAAGAACCTTTAGGAACACCAGGTAGCAGCCCTGAGGCACAAGTGGGCAGGATCCAGTGCCCTTTGTGCTTCAGTGTTCACAAACCTACTCGTTTGCAGGTCAGCAAATATAGTGCTCATGAAAAAAATGAATCAAGATGGATGTGATATAAACAGAAATGCTGCTACAGAGCTAGAGTATGATTTTTGCTTTTTTCCTATATACTCAGTAAAAGTTCATTAATTTCTAACACCCTTACTCTACTTTTCTGCTTGCTTGACTGTCCTAGTATGAAGGAGCCCATACAAAACACGACTCCCCAGGCTTTTAAAAATGTAACTTCTTTTTTGAATCCCTATAGTACTGTGAAAGAGTTACATGAACTTTTCAGAGTAGGGATTACTAATACTATGAAACAAGATTTTATTGCCTTTAATCAGTTTAATTAATGCTTGTGTTACTAACAAGTATCCTGTGGATACCAGCCCTTAAAGTTTTTATTTGCTTCAGGGAGGGAAATTAACCCCAGGTATCCCCTTTCTGAATGTGTCTCATCTGGTACTGTCATTGTCCCCTTGTGGTAAAATGTGATCACTTGAAATATATTGAAGAAAAAAGAAATAATTTACAGAACTGGTGCAGTAAATAAGCCCAGTATCTTACAGATGTCATGAATTTATCATGAATGATTTTGCTTTTATATCTGGTTTTTTATTTCTTGTTGAGTAGTTTGTTTAAATATTGCCTTTACTTTTTGATTTACAGGTCGAAACTATCTGCCTTGTAAGTTGAATACTCGCTGCTCTTTTAGTCATGTATTTGGCAACATTTTTTGTCACTTGAGAAGCAAAAATGTGTATTCAAAATCCTTATTTTAATACTAGGAGTGACAACCAGTTTCCTGGCCAGACTAACCTAAGTTTGGAAAGTTAATTGTATTTTCCTGGGACGCAGTGTGGTAGAGGCAAATGTCTAAGCAGATGAACAGTTACATTCTAGTCAACAGGCTCTGTGTGTTCCGGGACAGGCATTTGCTTAAATATGTTGCTGAATCAGAATCAAATACAATAAAGGTAGGAGGTTCAGTAGGCTGAAGTGTGCTTGTGTATTTAGAAAACATAACTCAAATTACATGCAAGAATTTGCCCGTATAATCATAGAAATTTTTTCATGCTGTCATCTGAACTCTGTTTATGAATAGGTATAAAATGGTGGATGCCGCAGGCTCCAGTGGCTGACGTTTTGCCAACAGTAGTATTGTGGTTATTGGTTTATTGTCTTCCTTAAGTCTAGAGGATTCCCAGGCGGTACGTCTGGCCTAAACTGAGACCTTGATGGTAGACAAATTATAATAAGAAAATTGATGCTTACCTGCACATGCCATTTTTTTAAAAAATCGTCCTGGATACAATTCAGAACAATTGTGAAATAAATTAACATTTCCCCACTTGAGGATAAATTGTTTTGTGTAACCTAGAAAAGAAAAAATGTATTTTCAAAATTTAAAATGGTAAGTACACATTAGACACATTTAATGTAATAATTTGAAAATTATTTACTTATATACTTACAGAATATTATCTTCAGTATTATGAACCAGAAACCTTAAACTGCCACTAATATTTACCCCATATGAATTACAGTACATTGGCCATAGATTTCAAAATAAAAGTAGAGTGGTTTAATTGCAGTGTTAAATACAGTACTTTCATGTTGTGACATTTTCACCCTTTCCATTTCCTTGTATTCCTCAGGGTTTTTTTTCCTGGGTTTTCCATATCAAGGTTTCCAGGCACTTGGAAACTGGTATATTGTTTTCTGTGAAGTGGAGATGTGGCTGTGATGATGATTCATCCTTATTACCTTTTTTCCAACTTGGCTCTTTGTGGAGCAGTTACTGTAGATACGGGTGAACTATGTATTCACAAATCTAAAGAGATGCTCTATTTTGTTCTGTCTCTGTAGCAGTTCCCAGCTTTGCATTTGCTGGGTGGATGCTACTGAGTATGGAGAGGAGAAACCTCACAACCACTATGTGGTAGCTCTAATGCCAGGCTGTAACACTGTGATACAAAACAAATGCTTGCCAAATCTTTGAAAGTGTGATTACACTTGGCTTATCTGTCTCTGTGCAAGCTTCTCTGGGCTAAACCCAAACATGGCAGAGACAGGACGTGCTGTGTTTCATACAGATCCTGTTGGGAAGGGGACAGAGGATAGGCTGTGACTATGGGCCCCTGTGAGCTACCAAACACTATCTCTTACATGTTGTTAACACGTCTCCACAGCTAATACAAGTATTAGATGGACAAAAGGAAAATTTCTTACTGTTGGGGTACTTGTCATCCAGGGGTGTCCTCCATGTCAATCTAATCAGTGGCTGAAACAGCAGAGGAAGCAGTACAGAAAAGAGAACCCAACAGTGATACCTGAGTGTCAAACCACAGCCTACATGTTCTACATTTTCTGTACTCAGCCTTTTCTGACTGCTTTTTGCACAACTGTTCTTCAGCCTTTACAAAATAAAAGCTCACCACAATTAGAAAATGAGTTATACAAATAACACATTCCTGTAGGAAGCACCAAATACCTTTCTCTAGTCCCCATCCAGAAACCTTGCATCTGTCACCAGTCTTGAACATGTACTCTGACCAGGGGATACAGGCAGGTATGCTGCTGTCTTCCAGGGAGCATTTTCCGTGCCCAGAACCTTTCAGCTCCAGCAGAGCAATGTCATTTTCATAAGTGGACGCATTGTAATTTTCATGAATTATCACTTGGTTTAGCTTGAAAGTGTTTATCTCTTTGTCGTATGCTATTGTGTTCAACATTCCAACCCAGACAAGGTAGAGATGGACTCGATTTGCCCTGGAAATAAACAGCCAAATAAACACAAGCACTTACATTTCAACTGGTTTAAAGCTGTAAACTGTTGCATTTTATCAAAGTTTCTGTAGAATAAAAATTCACGTGAGATACATATATTTTCTTTCTGAACTTAATGCCCAGGTTTTTCTGAAGTGTAGCAAATTCAAGACAGATGACACATGCTGAATATGGCAGCTAATACAGAAAATGATGTTAAAGCCAGGTTCTGTTTAGTGTTGTGACAAAAAGAAACCAGGTGCTTATGCTGCTCTGATAATAGAGTGAGCAGATGTGGATGGGACTGGCAAATCTTACATGTCTGCTCTTGGCTTGTTCTGGGGAGATTATGACCCCACGGACATTCTCTGGGAACAGATCCTGGACTTCCCCAAGGTAGAGAGGGAGAAGAGATCCCTTGTATTTAATTTCAAGCAGAGTGATTACGGTAAACTTTTCCTGCCTGTCTGCTGTCTGACTGAAGTACGCCATGTCTCTTCACACTCATCATTACTTTTTGTCTTTCTATTCACTGCCAAAACACTATTTTCCTTGAAACTTCCTCATCGCTCACGTGGGTGAGTCGGTGTTTTAAACTTTTCTGTTCAACACACAAATGGAAATTAACAAACAGGTAGCTGAGAAGGGCAGTAATATCCAAATCAATCTTTCTGCCTTGCAGTAAGAAAATAATTTCAGAGTTTGTTGTTTTTACCTGACACAGTGAGCAGCAGTCAGGACCCAACAGCCACCAATATAAACCCCTCCACAGTACACTGTTGAACCTTCATTGCTGGTGTCTTTAATTGCCACTTGCCAAGGGAATTCACCCTATTCAATCAAAAAACACAAATAATGAGAAATCATTACAGTTGAACAACTTTTAGTGCATAAAGGGAAAAACATTTCTTGGTATCACCTAATCTCCTTGACTCTGTCTGATTTTCAATAAAAGATCTGCTATCCAGAAGTTGTAAATTGGGCTCCATCAAATATAAGGGATTTATATACTATAATTCAGTAATTTTATTCAATCTTCTGACTTGGTGCAATGCCTCCTTCTCTCCAGCTTTCAGTCATGAAACCCCTTGTAGTCAGAGAAAGAGATCTAAGGTCTGACCTGGTTTGAACACATTTTTGCTGTATTCTGTTTCAAAGAGGCAAATTTTAATTCCATGTTGCCAGAATTGTTATTTTTAGCTGTATCATTAATTATTTCTCTGAGTAATTTTCCGTGTCTACTTGTAATATAATGCTCGATTTTGTAACTCCATATTTTACTTTATAAATTGTGCTTTTCTTTACTTTCATTCAATGCAATGCCACTACTGCTGCAAAACGTGACATAAATGTTGTAGCTGATTTTGTTATGTCCTTAAGTTTAACAGAAGGCAAATAATGCCCATGTAAATCAATGATGAATGAACTCATATCTGGTAAGGTTGTTTTTTTACCTTTCCTGCAATCTCTCCACCTATGATTCTTTTCCGTCGAGTTAGTGTGTGATTTCTAACACCGCAGTGCACTTGGGGAAGAAGTGTCTTTATAATTTTTCTTTCTTTAACAAAAAGGAAAAATGTATCTCAGAATTCAGGTATACATTCTCTCTATTTGGAGACAGGCTTATCTTTATCTTGAAAATCTGAGTGCTGCGAATATGCCAGTAGCTGAAATAGCAGGAAAACAAAGAGCAAAAATTTTGGCATCTGTTTTTGCTTTGAAAATTGCTTGTGTTTTAGCATCACATTACTTCTCTCTATCTTCCAATGCTGCTTGCATTCAGGCAAATAATTTTAAGGATGTTCCCCTAGATTTGCTGAGAGTTTACCCCAGTTGAGAGTTCACCAGTTGCCAAAACATGCAGAGGTAGGTCCTCAGCCAGGATGAATTATTAGGGAGTTCTTGAAATCATTGAAAAGCAAGACAAACAGTAAGTCCCAGAGTGTACATTAGTAAATCACAAAGTCCCAATATCTGAGTGTTCTGGATCTGAGCAGCTGGCTGGTAACTAGAAAGTCACTCATAAGAAGATATGCTATTGATTTAGGAGGGCTAATTACACTTACCTTCATCCACACTGTCATTTTCAGCAACTTCTTTGCCTATAGTAGAATAACAAAATACTAAAATTACTGGCAAACGTTTACTTGAATATATGTTTGTGTGCCGAAATCATGGAACACGTTTGAAATGCGTAAGGGCATCCTGTTCACATGGAGAGCAATACTCTCCAGCCTGGTGCCTGCTGTTTCCTTTCCTGCTGGGCACTGTTTGGCTGCCTCAGCCTACAAATGACCGACAGCCAGCAGATACTCACTCATAACTACACAATAGCTACTTGCTTTCCAAGCCTAGGGAGCCCTTCTGCCAGGGAACCCTGAGAAACTGCCCTTTTCTTGTCCATGATCTCTAAAGAGATGTCCCATTCTCCTCCACCAAAAACCACCGAAATTTCTCCTCCTGCCCCATCAACCTTTGAAACTTTCTAAAACCCAAAGGAGCATTAAGGAACAGATTTTTTATTTGTTTTTTCTCCCCAGTTTAGATTATGCTGTTGCGTACCTTGTGCCTCCTTTAACAGAGTAAGGGAGGATATTCAACACGAGAGGTAAATTAAATGCTTGTTGAATCTGGTTTGTCAGCTTTTATTCAAAGAAAGTGCCCACTGAATTCAGTCCCTAAATGGGGGCTGAGCATTGTGTCTATTCTCATGTCACTGACAGTAATATTTACATTTAGAGTTCAGTTTACTTGTACTAATTGCCATCTACCAATAGTGTTTACTTTTTTGGCCTTAGATGTTCTCTTATAAGAGCAAGGAAAACATTCTAATTTTAAAACAAAGCATAATCTTTTCAACAGAGAGGGGAACAGCACAGAAGAATTATTATAATGACAGACTAATTGAATTCCTCATTTGTGAGGAAAGTATTCCTGCTCGCCCTCTCGACACTTTCTTAGAGGATACCAGTTTGATAGTTGGCCACATAAACAGAAGAGATAATCTGCCTTACGCTTCCTAAAACATCTTCTGTTTCTTCCTTCCTTTAGTTTTTTTGTCATTCCTTTCCAGAAAGAAAGGAAAGAAAATTCTATGACCTTTTCTTCCTCCTATGCATAACATAACATAGGGAAGACTGATTCTTGCATAATAAATAATATAGTAATATGCATTGTGTGGCCTTTAGTTAAAATTGAGCTGAATGAAAGAAACAAAAACATCTTTCAGAAGAAAACCTGCACAGAGAACTCCAGCTTCATCCTCTCCTGTGAGGCACTCAATTTCTTTGTTGCAGACATTCTTACTTGGAATACAGATATTTGACCGGCAGTGGAAACTGTTGTCTCTGCACTCTGTAACACAGGAGAATTACAAATGTAAATCACAGGATCATTAGGTTCAGCAACCTCACACTATCAGAGAGTAACCCACATTGTAACCCACATTGGCATTTGGCACCCAACCCCCAAATTTTGGAAGTACTCTCCTGCATTTAGGTCATGCTAGATCTGTTCCTCATTTCTAATCAGAATTTTTACAGCTGGAATTGCAGATGCTGAGAGAATGACTGCTCATGAACAAGCAATGTGCCAGGAGCTCTTCACAGATGTTCCATGCATGATCTTGCATTAGTAATAAATTTAAGAGAGATCTTACTTTGGTTTAAAGATAGTTCATTGGAAAACCAGTGTCATTGTTTAATTTCTATTGATTTTTCCAAGTAAAAATATGTTTTCATTCTAACAGGACTCATTTTTTATATCAATTTTTAACAGCCTCCTATATAATCTCATTGTATTTCCTTATCCTCTGAGGAAATCTAGATTCTCAAGAGATCACTTGCCTGCTTCAAAATGGTATTTTATGCCTCTTTTTTTTGCACTTCCCTATACATAAAGTATGGTTTGATTGCTTTGATGTAGTGACTTATTGGAATTTACAGAATTTAGCTGTTACATCACTGTAAAAATTCTTTGTGGGTGGTTTTCTGCTGAAATTATTTTGAAACACCTGACAAAGGAAATTATTACCTCTACAGCACAGTTCGTCACTCAGGTCCCCACAGTCATTGATTCCATCACAGGTTTTATTCAGAGAAATGCACTTCTTGTTGACACAGTGAAACTCCCCATCTGAACAAGCTGTGCAGCAAGATGAAAATGAAGTTAGTGTGGAATTGACTGATGGTTCATAACTGCCCAGGGAAACACTCTGCCTGCATATTTGATATCTGTCAGCAGTTTGGCCTATCAGCAGTAGGTATGCTGGGGCCCAGTCAAGGAAATAGGAATCTTTTTTAGTGTTTTGATTGCCTTTTCATCAGGGTTTCAGCATGACCATTTATTTTCTTCCTCCAAATTCCAGTAGCCTGGAAAAAGGGAATTTAATTTCTTCTAATGAAAGGACTGGCAAGGACTAAACCAGAAATGATCAGTTCAAACCCACTGTAAATGATTCAAGGGATTAGGATGATGGAGGTTCCCCCTCCAGAAAGAACTCATCAAGAGTCTGTGAATAACTACTTTTATAAGAGAAACCTGAGATGATTCATAGCTCTTCTAGTCAGCAGCATCTCAGGCTGATGCTCACCAGTCCCCAGGAAAGCTCACTACAGAGAATGAAAAGCTGTTAGAATTCTAAACAAGGCCTCGATTCCCCTTTTATCAGTGAGAAACTTCGGAGTCCTAAATCCCCAGGAGACACCAGCAGTTTCACCACAGTCATGCTTGTCTGGCTGCAGTGCTCCTGGTGTGCTAATGGATCTCCCTCAAACTGTGAGCACGACATTGTCACCTGTCTGCTCACCAGTGAAGGCGGGAGGGATAACACTTGTGGGATACAATACACCTTGGAACCCTTGGAGGGGATGGTGGAATAAACAGAACCATGGGTGAAATAATTTTCCTTTGGGGAAATATCTGTAAAAATACTTCAGGGGCAACAGTGATTTTTCAAACTTGCAAACTCAAGCCTGTCTTGACTCCAGATTGCCTCAATTGTCTTAAAGTCTGCAAAATGGTGATTTAAATTAATCAAAAGGTTTCAGTGCAGGTTTTCTGTGGCTGAGAGTTCAGCAAACTAGGTCCTCATTATTTAAAATAAACTTGAAATGTAAAAACACCAAATAGATATTAAACTTAAAAGAACTACTAACCTCTGAGATTTTCATGGCACTGCAGGCTAACAAGTCCCTCATTACTATCTCTTGCTTTCATCTCTATGTGACATTCAGCAAGACTCGTCTCTAGGCCCCTGCAACTTATTTGCAGACAGTGTAATGAATTTAAGGCAGATTCTGTGATGCTGGACTTGGCTTGGTAATATTCAGCACCCCTGTGAAGATACAAATAATAATTATAATAATAATAACAGTAACAAATTATATAATTTCACCATGGATTGTGCACTGCTTTTATTGTTTAGAATTTATATGATTTTCCTCAGTGTCAAAGAATTTTGGTCATTGCTAAGAAAAAGAGCAGATTTCCCATGGAGTTGTCTAGGGGTAAATAGGAGCTGTTTACTTTGGAAGAAGAAGTGCTATTTTTTGCAGGTTGCTACGTAGAACTGTCCCCAAATCCATGTGTAGCTCTATGAAAGACGCAGTGTGCCATGATGGATAGAAAAGTCTCCTTATGTAGCAAAACTTGTAAGCTCAGATCTCTACCTCTGTGTGGACACGAGTGAGCCGTAACGTGGAAACCATCCTGCAGGGGGTCAGCTATCCTTGGTGCCATCAAAACCGGTGAATGTTGAGGGAGCTCAGGCCACTGCACGGCTGGGATTGATACATTTTACCTTTCTTGGTTTTACCTGAGCAGTATTCTCCTAACAGTGTATGTATGCCCTACCTTAAAGAAATGTGGATCGAGTAAATAAGTAACTAGAAAGGCTTTCACTGAGATTCCAGGACTCAGTGCTCTGTCCCAGGGCAAACCCTTCTCTGCTATCTAAAGCTATGCTGATCAGGACTAGGAAATACTTGCTTCTCACCTAGAGAGGCAGTGCAATAGCAGTTTTAGTTTTTTGGGGACATTTTAAGGGGTTTTTTTTGGTAAGGTTGGGGAGGCAAGTCTACCTAAGTTGAATTAGTTGTACAGGTGTAAAATTATTATGTACAGGATATAGAGGTGACTCTTTATGAGGAGCTGAATATGCAACTTGGGTCATCAGTGTGGTCACAGAAAAAAAACCCAAAAACAAGTTCTGTGGGGCTTCAGCCATCCCTGGGGCGAGAGTAAGCAGTGGCAGTGGGAGCAAGGGGTGAAGGAAAAAACCCCATGTTCAGGTTCTTGTTCGTCTGGCTGGTGTAAGTGGCAAAACAGAGCTGCACCCTGCTGTCAGCTGTCCTGAGAAACCCTTCTCTGCACACAGATCACTGCTCAGAGCTACCTGGGGATGCTCCATCCATGCACTTTCCCTAACAGAGGCCTGAGAGAACACCTCCACATTGGTCTTCATCTTTATTTTAAAGTAAAACAATTACGGTTTGCATAGTTGTAACCTGTAACAGAACACAAAAATCTGTGTTTTGGCTCTCACTCCCAGGTGTCAGTGTAAGAAGTTTTATCAGAATATTGTAGCCAATACACTGGTCATGAGTTTTCTGTCTTAACAGTTGGCTGGGACTGACACTTCTGTAAGCATCACTGCTTTTTCAGATCCCTTGCAATTATCCAGAAATAAATTCCCCAAACTTACAATTCAAAGCCAAGATGCCTGCAAGCCACATTTGCTTCATTCATAGTCCACTCACTAGCACATACAAATCTTTCTTCCTTGTGATTCACAAGTTTTACTCGAAGCAAACTTGAATCTCCATGACCCAGACAGATTGAAAATGTTTCTTAAAAAATAAAAAAGAGAGAAATGAAAAAAATCCCCAAACAAAATCATATTATAGTGGAAAAGACAGCACAAAATCAAATCAGGACTGATTTTGTATTTACAGCCAAAGTTCATATGGAAAGAGCAGTAGACTGGGAATCAGAAGCTTCAGGTATTATTCCTGAATTATCTGAGGATTGACACTGTGTCTTTGAGCCTGCTTCTTTTTCAGAATATTCCAGTTTAAGGACAAATGAGGGTAATGGGTACATAAGAGTACCTGAAAGCCTACCAAGAACAGGTTGCATTTTAGTATGATGGTTGCATTTTAGTATGATGAACTTCTTTAGGGGACTTTATAACCAACCAGTAATACTTGAAGTGAGAGGGCCAGATCCTGCTTCTATGACCTGTGTGGCAAAATGCCTGCAGCAGTCTGTGTAGCAAAACCAGCAGGAGGATGACCCAGGCCTGTCAATCACTTTAATTTTTCTCTGAAAATCGACAGATACTGCCCATTTTCAGTGACTTTTCATTTTCTGTTTCATGTTGTTACTAGTGCAAGAAAATGAAGAGACTTTCTGAGCTGTAAATAGTGTAAGCATCTCCTTAGCCACCCATGACTGATAGATTTGGAAAAGTAGGCGTTCATACCTTTAGGCATGCATGTTCCCTTGTGCAGGAACTTTGCTTTGGGTTGCTGACACTCATAGCTCTTCAGCTGACAGTAGGTACGGAAGTTCTTTCCGCTGGTGGAACAAACTGCGGAGCCGTTCTTCGGGCACTGGTAGGGAAGCTTACAAAGGCATTTTCCCTCCACACATCGTTCCCATGGGTGACAAAAAACTTTTTTACAGGACTTGTGGGTGTATTGGTTGCTTAAGCATTCTCCTATGAGGTACGTGTCTTGCTCAGCTGGCTGGGCAGGCTTAACCTGTTGAAAGTGGTTTTCGTCAGCATTAGAGGCTGCATTCTGCAAGGCACAAACAAAAAAAAAAATTAAAATAAAAGCAAGATCAGGGAGTGCATCAGAAATTTTGCAGATCTCTTCACTGACATCAGCAAAGTGTCCATTCATAAGCCTTTTCCAGTCTAACCAAAAGTTGCTAAATACCATTTATAATGTTTATCCCCTTGTCTTTGGCCACCTTGTCTTTCTCAGTTTTCCTGAACTCTTTTTTTCCTTTTGGATCATTTCCCGGTGTGATGTTCACTCTTACTGATCTCCCACAAACTTTATACTCTTTACTTTTCAAACTGAAGTGCAGAGCAGGTTATAAACATTTTTAAAGGCACTGGTTTATAACACACCCCAGTAATGGGACTGTAAGCAGATTAAAACATAAAGGAATTTAAGCACCAGAAAATGAAAAAAAATAGCAATTAGGTTTTTTTTCCCTAAGATTCATTTTACTGGCCTGGTTGACTTTGGATTTAAATATCACCAGTAAATATTTATGAACTACTTACTAGCAAATAAATCTATAATTAATGATTCGTTTTGCAGAGTCCATAGGACTGCTCAAGTAACAAATATCTCAAGTATCTTAACAAGTATCTGAAAGCAATTTGAAAATTGAATTCTCTTCCTTATCAGCTTTTTTCCTGTATCTTGCACAGCAGTGGATTTGCAGGGTGGTTGCTGGCCATCACTGGACTGCAGATACAGATTCTGACCCTCCCTCTGACGGCCTCTGGGTGAATGGCTCTGCACCGGTGTTTGTGCAGCTCTCTGATGACTTCAGTGCTGGCTGAGTGCTTTTGCTTACTAAGATCTGTGGGTAGGATGAATGATGAAACATGAAAAATATATATGGATGGACTCTGTGTACAAACGGGAGAAAAACGTGAGTCCTCAAATGTGATTTATCAGCTTTGACTCTGTCAACTGAATCAACAGAGCTGAAGTTTAAAGTTCTCATGAGGAAATCCTGGCCGCGGTAAAGTCAGTGAGGATGTTGTTGGGGCAGAATTTAATCCAATACCTCTCCTTTTCACGGTTGTATAATCTTATTAAATTCTTCCTGCTGTTCTCGGGTCAGTAGAATCCAAACTGCGAGCCAGATCCGGCTTGGCATAACTCCCATATTGTGCTAGGTGTTCCTCCTCACCGGGAGCAACAGGTGCTGATTTTTCTCTCAGGATTTCTCTGAAAGACTTGGGTTGTGCGGAATGCTCAGCCCAGACTGGCTCTCCCAGACCCTTCTGCCTGAAGACAGTCCGCAGCAAACCTTCTGGCAGTAGGACATCCCCTGCTGCCAAGTTACAAGGCTGCAATCCCGTTCCTCAAAAAAACGGAGGCAGGGAAAATTGCAGCACCTTTCTGTGGTCACCCATGCTTGCCAATTTGGTTTAGGATAGGATCATGATTAAAATATTTTCCAGAAACCTGTTAGCATAAGCCCCAGATAGAATGAAAACATGAAAGAGAAATAGCAAATTTCACACATTCAGGCTGGACTCAAACAAATGTATGAAACACAGATACTATGAAAGGAAACTTAAAAAAAAAATCAACTGGATTTGCTTTAATAACAATAAACTGTTTATTAAACGTTTTAATAAATTACTGCTAACACAATAAAACGTATCTTACCTCTGATCCACAAAGAGAAAAGAGACACAAGAAAACCAAGCAAATTGGGAGCATTCGCATGATGAAATTTTATCTCCCTTCCTAGACAAATTCCTCTGGCTGGGATTCTTTTGAATGTCAGCTGTTAGAGTTGTGTTTAATTTTTAACCATTAGAAAAATATTTTAAAGTGTGTTTAGAAATAAAGTACAGGAGCCTCAACTATTAACTGATAAATCTGATCTCTTCAAAAGATCCTGCCTTAACTGGTTTTATCGTTAGAGCATGACGAGATAACAAAAGTAAAGCCCTTGAAGTAAATGATTAAAAGGAAGCGCTTGTTGGGGTTACACTTTTCTTTGTGGGGTTACACTTTCTCCTCTTGCCCAGAGGAGCCCGATCGATCCATAACACCGGCTCTCCTGATTAAAGGCGTCCATCGCTGCCAGGTTATTGGGAAAGATACATGTTGTTACACACGGTGTATGTACGGGGAGCCCCCCTGTGGGAGAAGTGTGAGTGCCCGTCCCACACTCCTGAGGGATACGCGCGCACGGCGCACGGGCTCTCTTGGGAATTTAAAGGCGTTTGCGACTGTGTCGGCCGGCAGGTGCCCTTTCATTTACGGCAGGCAGCTTTGTNGCTTTGTTGTGGGCAGCGCGGGCGTTTCCGGGTCGGGGGGCCGCGCAGGTGCAGGTACGTCCCGCGTGGGAGGGAGGGACCCCTGCCGTGTCCGTCTGTCCGTCCCTCCGTCAGCCCTCGGCGAATGGCCCCGGGAGCCGGAGTCCCCGCACCCCGGCTGCAGGCCGCGTCCCAAGGGCCCCGTGAGGCGCTGCGGGTGCGCCCCCGGTGCGGACGAGCCCGAGGAGTGCGGCCCGCGGGAACCGCCTGAGGTTTAACGGGGCCGAGCGAAGGGTCCGGGCGACCCCCGATACCACCACAGGCAGCGGATGGACTGAGGGAGGGCAGCCCTGCCGGGAGGGACTTGGGGNGATGTAGGTGATCTTTAGGGTCCCTTCCAACCCAAACCATTCTTTGATGTTCTCATTTTGTGCCATTTACTTGTGGAGTTGGAGAGTGTCATCAGCCTTTACACAGATGAGTGAAAATGGTTCTGGTCACTGCTGATCACTTTTTGCAGGGAGATGTTGCAGTGGATGACATCTTAGGTGTAAACTTGATTTTTCATAGGCCAGCATGTTTTCAGTAAGGATTGAAAATAACATTAAAATAACAAACAAGGCTGACAGGAGACTGTATTTTGTACAGCAAATCAAATGTGACACATCTTTTATATCTTAAACAACCGATTTTTGTCCACAATGTAGGAGGCAGTAAAGAATGTCTTTTCGTGGAAGAGGAGGTGGAGGAGGAAGAGGAGGTGGCTTCAATCGTGGAGGAGGTGGAGGTGACAGAGGTGGCTTTAACCGTGGTGGACGAGGTGGCTTTGGACGAGGAGGTGGAAGAGGAGGCTTCAACAGAGGAGGATATGACCAGGGCCCTCCTGAAAGGGTAGTTTGTAAGTTACATGGAGAAATTTCATTTATTTAATTTAGAATGACTGCTCCAGATCTGTAGCTTGTTTGTTCTTTATTTCAGTGTTGGGAGAGTTCATGCATCCTTGTGAAGATGACCTTGTTTGTAAATGTAAAACAGAAGAAAACAAGGTGCCTTATTTCAATGCCCCGGTGTACTTGGATAATAAGGAGCAGATTGGCAAAGTGGATGAAATCTTTGGACAGCTGAGAGACTTTGTATCCTTCAAAAGAATGTGTGACTTAAAATATTTGCTTTTTAAAAATTGAGTATTAAATGGGATTTCTCTAGGATTTTAAAATAGGTCAGCATTTGGCTACCAGTTATATGTGAACAGGCACAAGTGTAGCTGCAACTTTTGGCATCGGTAGCTGCTTCATTCACATTAAGGGCCTGTCTTAGAGCTTTTTTGATGTGACCGAGTACTTTCAGTCAATCAGGTTTTCACTCCCCACCAGTGCTGCTGATGTGTTTTGGATCCATGGTGGCTGGAGTTGTTAGTTTTTCTGGCTAACTGACCAAATCTTCTGCTATAGGTTACTAAGCCATAACAGAGTTGGATCAAGGGACTGGGGTTTTTTTGTGTATTAGGAGACCTTCGTCATGCTCCAGCTCATTATTTAATTATAAAATGAGTTTATACTAAGATGTCCTGTTGCTCATTGTCCAGTTTATTACTTAACCTGCCCATAAAAGTGGGATGTTCCAGGACATCCTCTGGCAAAGCCAGCTTGACACAGAGACACTGGGTACATTCTGTTGTCACTGCTAGATGGACACATTCCATGACAAAAGCAGGGTACCTGAGGGAGTGATCCTGTAACATGTCAGTAAAACTCAGCCTGTGTTGCTTGGTTGACCATCGGTCACTGACTGCATGTATTTTCTTCTCCCACATTAAATGTGAAGTAAAATATGCCGGTTTAAATCACTTTCACGCTCTGAATGTACTGATTGGCAAATTTACCTTTTTGTATCAGAATTACTTGAATTGCAGAGCCTTGTTTTCTTCCTGCAGTAGCATATGAAAGTATGTTAGGGATTTTGCAGCTCCTTGCTTCCCCATTTAATTTAGACTAATAAGTAAGCAGAGTTGGCCAGCAGCTTTTTTTGGTCTTGGGAACTGCATGGCAAAGTCCTTCCACACTGGAGAGCCAAAGGATTCGCACAAGGCTGCACATGTGGGGTCGCACAGAGTGTCTGCCACTTCCCTGTAGGATGAGGCTGGGCGTGTGGTGTCCGGCAGTCCCTGCTGGCTGATGCCTTTGCGCAGCCAGGCGCTCAGCAGCACCAGCAGAGCCCCTGCAGCATGTGAGTTGTTCCAGAAAGCCTTGAGGTCACCCTGGGGCCAAAGAGGTCATCACTTGCTGTGCAAGTGTGTTTCTTTACAGTTAGGTTTTTGCACCTGTATGTTCTTCTGTATGCCTTCCTACATAGAAGGAAAAAAATTTTAACCACAAAATACTACATTTGTCACTGTGAAAAAAGCAAAGAAATTAGAAATAGTTTCTGTTGATCTTTTAATTGCAATTGTGATGAAATTTAGCTTAACTTATAAAATACTAACTTAAAAAATGTTTGAAAGTTCCTTTGATATACTGATCAAAATCACAATTTTTAATGTTTTATTACTGCAATGCTCCTTAAAGAAACTCACAGTATTTTTCAGTGAAGCTCTCTGAGAACATGAAAGCCTCTTCATTCAAAAAGATGCAAAAGGTTAGCCAATCTCAGTAACAGAATTTTACTGTGTGTCATCAGTTAGATAAGTCTACTCTGTCAGCAGATAATAAAAGCTTTGTTAAACTTCTAATAATTTCACAAGCTGATTGTCCTTTGTAAACATAGGCATTAATTTCCCCCTCCTTTTCAGTTTTGTATTTGCCATGTTATTCCTTCTCCCTGCCTCACAAGAAAAGATGTAACAAATGAAAATCACACAAATATCACCTATATTTTAGCAGCTTTTTAATTCAGTGATTTACTTCTTGAGTGCATGCTTTATTTGGCTATTTGCAGAGGACAATTTGACATAATGGGGTAAGACCAAATTGTGGATATTTGTAAAGGGAGATATTAACATACTTTTTAGTCTTGGTGTTTTGAAAGCCTAATGGAACTCTTCCTACAGTTTTACATTGATCCAGCAAAGCTGCTACCCCTTCAGAGATTTTTGCCAAGGCCCCCTGGAGAAAAAGGTGCTCCCAGAGGAGGTGGTAGAGGAGGACGTGGTGGTGGACGTGGGGGAGGAAGAGGCGGTGGTAGAGGTAAGATCACAAGAATGAAACCTGCAGGATGTGTGATTTATTAGAGGTGCTGTGGGTTATTTTGGTCATTTGTTTTGTGGAGTATTTGTGTTTTTGTTTTCTTTTTTAAGGCTGCTGGTAAGTACTTGAATATCAACAACTGTATTGCAAAGAAAAATGTTTTTCATGTTTCTGTGTGACTTTAGAGAAAAGGCAGTGATGTGTTTCCACTGTCAAGACCTAGGCTTCTAAGCTACCTAAGTAACAGCTCCATAGCACTGGGAGGAGAGAATGCTGATTTATAACAAGGACAGAAAGCTTTTTGAACACCACCTGTGATGTACTCTTCAATTAAAGCTGAAGTTTGCTTTTTCTTACATTGCAGTGTCTTGCCTCTTTTCCATACCTTTCCCCTTTGCAGCAAGGTGTAAGTGTTTCAAAGGGGTTTGGTTTGTTTGTTTTAATGTTCTGTTGAGTTGTAATTAATAATAATTACTAATAGTTGTAATCAATTACTGGTTAATATACATAATTAATTTTTTGCTGTTGTGAAAGAAGTTAATTGTTAGGTCTCTTTAGTATTTTGGACATGGTATATCAGATATTAAACAATGCCTAACGTGCTGCAGATGGTCCCTAGAACAGAAAAAGTACTGGTAGTTGACCTGGTAACTCTCCAGCACTTGATAGTTTCTGTTTTTTTTTGTTGTTCATTTCATTTCAGGAGCTGTCAGTGAAATAAATTGTTGCACATAACTAAGAATTTGTATGCTCCTCAAAGGGTAATTTCTTTCTTCTGTTTAGGAGGATTTGGAGGAGGCAGAGGTGGAGGAAGAGGAGGAGGATTCAGAGGAGGCAGAGGTGGAGGAGGAGGATTCAGAGGAGGAAGAGGTGGTGGAGGAGGCTTTCGAGGTGAGTGTGTGGTTTTGCCTTTCAGGAATAAGAATAGCTCCTGATTTCTAAAGCTTATAAATATTGAGCAGAATGTTGTGATTTTTCACGTATTGTAGATGTTTATAGTTCATGCAATAGATTTCTGTGTATCACAGTAGCTTAAACTGAAGCACAGTGCTCTGCATTTGTTGATGTGTGTGTAAAACCATGTTGGTTTTTTGCATTTTATTCCATCAGCTCATTCACCGTTATGTAAAGAATTTGCTTTAAACGCAACTAAGATGTGAATTGTTTGATGTATTTTTCTTTTCTCTTAAAATAGGAAGAGGACATTAAAAATGGAGCCATGAGTATCTGCTCATTCTTATCATGTCATCTGCAGAAGCGAAGAACCATGAAAAATTTTTGTAAAGGACCCTGAAAATCTCTTTATAAAGAACTTGAAGCTACAAATGACAATTATTTTTACACTTAATGACTGTTGATGGATGCATGAGGAGAGCGTAGCCCCAGCTGAAGAGCTGAAGACTCCTCAGAATAGCTGCAAACTAAGCCACGATTCGATGTTATTCTTAAACTGTTTGTTTCTGACAAGCGGTGCAGTCGGTGCTTGACTCCGTGTTGGAGTTCAGAGTAAACAATCAATTGAAACGGGTTTTCAGAAGACCCTGCGGGTTCACTGCATGCGCATCAGCGTGAACCTGTGCATGACTGATCCCTGGTTCTCATCCTCCTTTTACATTGAATCTTCTGGGCTGCTCTGAAATGGACATGCAGTTCAAACAACCTTTGTGAACCTTTTTTTATAAATTAAATGCTGAAATTTTGTGTTGATAATTTTTTAAATGCATAATAATGTATAAAAGAAAAGACAGCAAAGTATATTTTGTACATTTTTCTATATAAATATTAATGAAAGCTAAATCATTAAGACACAGTCTTCTTAGAAGCTGCTGTCTAAAGAACAAGACAAGGTTAATACTATACTTAGTCATCTAATGGTGTCTAATGACACTAAAAATAAAATGCTAAGGGTTTTTAACTGGCCATGCATCCCCCCTTAGCCTGTTTCTCTTGACGTTTTGATGTCCTGGTACTGCACCTCTGTGGTGCTCTGAGCTTGTGTAGGGCTGAGATGAAATAGCCCATCGTAGGGCTCCTCTGCACACAGTGCTTTTGGTTATGTATTGATTAGAAAGGCATGAAAAAGTCTGCACGATTATTTGGTCTCTTTAAATGGGTGCATAATGAGGATTGTTGAAAAGATGGTGACTGTGTCTTTCTAAGGATGGAGGAGACCAGGGTGCCTCTCTACTCTGGAACTTTGGAAATAAAATAGGTGAAAACTAGAATATCCCTGAATTCCAGCTGGAGCCAGGAGTCTGTTTACAGGCTCTCCTACCAAGCACTTTTGAAAAGGGATCTGTAGAATAATGTATGTGCAAGTATTTTGAACATCTTGCTGTTCAATGTGAAAGAAGTTCTTTGGGAATTGATTGCACTGTTATGCTTTTTAATTGATGAATGCAGCAACAGGCAGATTAGTTATGTTAGCCTTCTGCTTAACAAAAGGTGACAGGTAATTTTTCAGTACCAGGATTGGACAGTTACCGGATGTTTTAACAAATGCGACCATTACTTTTAATAATCTCTGAAACAAAACTTGAAAGAGTGGAAAACAAATGTTAAAGAATTCACTTAAATATGAATAGATGCTGCATAGGATAACAGATAAAAATGTTCTTCAGCTTAAGAAACCAAAACAGAACATTAGATTTCTGCTAGGTCTGCTTTTGTGAGAAGAAGCTGGGTCTGCTGTTAACCCCAGTACATTCAGGAAGTGAGGGATTCCATTTTTTTTCGTGATACTGCTACAGGCCTAGCTTTAACCAGGTCAGTTAAATCGAGTACTCTGAGAATGATTAGGCTTTTGTTGCTATGCATTACTAGGCCATAGTGCCTCAGGGCTTTAACTTGAGGCCTTGTAAAGTTGCCTTTTATCTAGACAAAACTCTATGCAAGTAATTGCATTTTGCAACTGAACAACAGGAACCAAGCGCAGCTGCAATGTCAGTACTTATGTCGTGTTTGCAGCCAGATCCTCTGCTGTGCTGTGTTTCTTCACTGACACTTCAATAGTGGGCAGCTGGCTTGGATCCTCTTTTCTTATTGTTCTGTCTTTGGAAGGCGAACATGGCACAGTCCTCACTCTTACACCCACATTCAGGCTGCTCTTTACTATTCTTCAGGGACCTGCTTTTTGCCAGGGTGCCTGGAGGCTCCTGCCATGACCTGTAAGTTGTGCGGTGTGACAGGCAGTGTTGGGCTGCAGGCAGTGTTGGGCTGCAGGCAGTGTTGGGCTGCAGGCAGTGTTGGGCTGCAGGCAGTGTTGGGCTGCAGGCAGTGTTGGGCTGCAGGCAGTGTGTGCTGGGTCTCTCAGCAGATGGAGCAGTGAGTCAGCCTAAGGCGCTGCAAGGCCAAAGCGAAGGCTTTGACCTCTGTGTGCTGAGGGGCTAAACAGCAATATCCACTGCAGCTCTGGAGGAAAGACAGGGCTCTTGGTTATAGGGAAGGGAGTGCAGTCCCAATGGAGAAATGCATGAGGAGCATTATGGCATGGCCTACACATACAAACAATGCTGGATGGATTTTATGCAAATATCCAGAGAAAATTTATAATAGATCTCCATGGAGGTTGTAGGATGTTCTTAGGATGGAAGAACGTATGAGGAAACTGCCTGGATATGTTTGCCGTATGATAATGCCTTTTTTTTTTTTTCCTTTTCCATTCTGGGGAATGGTGGTATTTGCAAGGCACATCCAGTCCCTGTGCTGCCTTGTCTTCTCTGTGCCATGGTGTGACCCTGCCCTCTTAATATAAGTAAGGTGCTACCTGTAACAGATGGAAACTCAGTCTCAAAAAAATTTAGATGTCTTGTCTGCAGTGTAATGCTGTAATGAACTAAGAGGTTCTCTTATTTTATATGACACCTTTCAGTCTTGAACTTTAAATTCAAATTCTATCTGTGAGTCTGTCACGGTGCTCCTGATCCTAGTAAGTGAAATGTTCCAGTTTTATTTATGCGTATAATTGCAGATACTCTGTGCTGCTGCTGCAGAGAATAGGAAAGGGGCTCGCAGGTACCGTGACAGAAATAGGTATGTTGGCAGAAATGGCAAATTTCAAGTAGTTGTAGTGTCTAGGGAAGAAAGATCACAGTGCTGTCTGCAGTGAGGGGTGTGGGGGTAAGGTGTTAGTGTAGGCTCTGGATGACAGTTTGGTGTTCCCTGTATTCCCCTTACTGGCAGCCTTTGGAGCAAGTATCTGGACCATCTAAATAGCTTCTCACCTGCCACCTGCTCCAGCAGCACAAGGGGGATTGCTGTCCTGGAATACTCCTCTGAAGCTCAGGTAGGCTTCAGAGCACCCCACAGGGCACAGCAGTACTGGTGTCACCTACCTGTGTCCTCCTCCACTGCAGTGGCGCTGTTTGGCCCAGGTGTAGGGTCTGACTTAGAGCTGACTTGGAAACTGACAGCTGGTACCTCACTAGGATCAGACTGCTTACAAGTATTTAGATGACCTGGAGCCTTTTGGCCATGCCACAGCAAAATTTTGGGTTTAAATTTTTTTCTAATTGGGATCTAAATCCTCATTAAACAGGGGATAATACATGGAGGTGTATTACAAAGCTTAAATTGTTACCTATTGAGAATGGCTTTAGTCCCCCTGTGTTTCTTGCAGAGTTGTTTATTTTCCTTGTGTTTTCTGCAGTTGCTGGGATAGGATGGCTCAATGTAGTTAATAGATTTGCAATGTTACTTAGTCAGAGAAATTTGATGAAGTGCAGAAATAATTGGGATATTTTAATTTAAGTCTGCAACACTGGCAGTTGTAGAACAGGAAGATTTTTTTCTGGCGCTGCTTTGTAGATGTGCATGCTTGCCTGAAGAAATGCTGGACTGTCACGCATGTACTGGTGCAAAGTAATTTGCAGTTGTGTAAAACATTGTTTTGGCAAGAAAAAGTATTGTTTATTAATAAAAAAGTATAGGTGTTGTGTGATGTTAAGGCAAGTAAAAATCTGTAGAGTCACGCATTTTTTCAGGGCATTTTCTTCTGTCAGCTGAAAATCTCTACAGAACAAAACTTTTCTAATCAACATTTTACATCTAGTAAAAGTCCTTGTGAACGAAGAGAAAGCAGTAAGTTTTTAATTTGTTTTCCTTGGGATATGAAGCATTCCCAAGCATCCGTTTGGGAAAAAATTAAAGGGACGTTTTGCCTTAGAGAGCCCTCCAGCGGTGGAGGGCGTAATAAACGTGGGAGGGGTTGGTTTTGCCACGGTTTTGTAGCGGGGTTACTGCTGGAAATAGGAAAGGAAGAGGTTTGGGGCTGGTTTTGGTTTTTTAGTTTATTTTTAATGCAAAAGGTACGTTTCTCTACTCACAGCATTCGTGAATTGATATATATTTTACGCGTAACTGAAAGCAGCTTGCTAAACCCCACATTGCATTGCCCCACATATATATAGAGATACATGCAAATGGAAGAATGGATTTAAATAGAAGCAGCATTTTGCTGCTGATCTGGGACAAGTGGGAAGGAAAAGCATCACCTGACTTTAAAAAGTGCCCCTCTGACACGAGTAATGCTGTGTTACTGGAGGAGAAAAACAGCCCGAGGTTTTGAATTTTATATTCTTTCTTATACCAATATTAATAACCAATGTGGTAAGACATATTTTATCTGGTTTAGAAGCTGTGGTTCCATCTTCCTGGATTTTTATACTTCAGTGTTTAATTTCTTGTTTTTTCTTTTTGGCTTTATTTTATAAAGTACAGTGTTGCAGAAAAAAAAATCTTTTGATGATGTCTACCTTTAGGTTTGACTTTTTTTCTGTCAATTCCAGTTGCTGTAAAATTAGTCAAATTCAAGAAGAGACAGATACAATGTGATGGTACATAGGAGGGACTGCACATCCTGGAAACTTGCATTTTAACAAGTATAAAATTTCTTTCGTTAATTGCTACTGTACATCTGGAATCCTATCTGAATAAAAATAGTAATGGTTTGCTTTTCTGAGACATTCAGCATTGCAAACTCCGACTTCTGTGGAAGCTGTAAGATCTGAGGTGCTTTTGAAAATCTTGCCAAAGTGTCAGAGGAGGAAAGCAAAGATATGAAATTATCGCCATGCCTTTATCTTTCAGGCCAGGACAGTGTTGCACGAGGAAAGTGGCTTCATTGCCAAACAGATCATCTTTCCTTTCAGAACCCTCCCACCCTGTTCCTGCCTAGTCCTTTTCTGACAGGAAAAACACTGTAATAATACAAATACCCTGAGCTGTGAGTGTAGATGTGGGGCATTAAAGAAAACGTTTGATCGTAGCACTGTGACATGAGATCGTGTGTAGTAACGGTGACTAAGTACAGTGACTGCACAAGTTTTATGTAAAAATTTTCTTACCGTTATATTCAGATGGATGAAAGATGCAGGATGTCTGTTTTGGTGAGCTGAGGAGTGGGAGGGAATGCTCTATGAATGTTTCACAGGTTAGAGAAGAGAGAGCTCTTCAGGTATACTTTGTGTGGGATGACTGTGTTTCTGTGTCACTGCACCCTTATTGCTGCTCTGAAGGCACAGCCCTAGTCTGGGACCTGCTTGTCCTACCTAGGAACCACTGACAGCTGAAGAACCACTGGTGCTCATCCTTGTCACTTTTATACCCAGTATGGATACTGACAGAAGGCAAAAACTGTATGAAGCAGCACTGAGAGGAAGCAGCTGCTTTCTGGTGCTGCGTACAAACTCTTTGGGCAAGGACTTATTGCAGCTAATGTTTATGCAGGGTTTTTTAGAAGGTCTGTACTTTGATGTGCTGGTACCTCATCACTGAAGGGAAGAAAACATGAGCTTTTACTGCTCAGATTTTTGAAAAAGGCCCAGTAATTTTTTTCCCAGTAACATGCTTTGGAAAATTTGCCCAAAGTAAACTTACAAGTATTGTGTTTAGGGGAGGGAGGATGTTCAGGCTTTTAAGGCATATTCAACAACCATTTTCTATAGACTGGCCTACTTTAGAAATGTAGCAACTGAGTTTTCTGAAAGTCATGCTTCTTCACTTTGGAAAATAGTGGAATGTGTTTTTCTTGTGTCTTTGTCAGAGAGTTTAACTCAAACAAAGGATCTTGAAGAAGTAGACTTTAAAGATTTGAAGGGATGGGCTTTAGAGTAAATGTATCCTGTTTTTAAGGAAACTGACATTTGTCTATTCATGTTGAACTGCAGGGTTTTGTGATTCGTGTGGTGATGGGAATTAGTTCCAAGCCAGGCTGATGATTGATTGAACTGAGTCAACTTTTGTTGAGGTTTCCAAAGCATTGCACAAGAGGTTTGAGGGGAAAAAGTTTGGGGGCATGTGACAGTTAATCACATTAGCAGTAAGAATGAAGTTTAAGCATACTGTTCAAAATTTACTCAGTTCTGTGCTGTTCTTTGTTTTAATTAACAATCTCCTGCATAGATTGGGAGCATAAACTTCTTTCCACTTTAGTCCAATTAAATCATGCTTGGAAGCTGTCAATGGCAGGGGGAACTCCTCCCTACCCCCCTTCTTTTAACTGTTCAGTGAGTCTGTTGAATAATGAAAGAATTTGCCTGACAGGGTTTTGTAGTGTTTCGTCTTCTTGATAAATTATTGCAGAGAATAGACGGCAGTCTTTAGTCGAAAATGCATTGGAATGACTCATCCAATTCCTCAGAAAGTGACAATGAAGCTCATCCAGCCTTCACACAGACTGAACACAACATAGTTGCAGCTTACTTAATAACAGCAGGTATGGATATTGGCAAATTGTTGCGTAACTCTTTAAAAAAGAACTTGTAGATCTGAATGCTCATTTTGTCTAGTAATAGTGATGGTATTTTGGTATTTCATTTCATATTAGACAGCTTGATGGCCTTTCTCCATATTTACTGGCAAGTTAGCAATCAGCTGCCTGACTGAAATATGCAGAAACATCTGAAGTGTGCAGAAATATCTAAGTTTTCTGCTCTATATTTGAAGGCAGCATTGTGTCTCAAAAAATACATTTTGTTGATATGTAATTATAGAAGAGAGTGAGAATTAATTTCTGCCAGCTTGCAAAAGAGATAAAAATAGGGCATAGCTGTCACATCTTGCATTTTTCTGTGATGTGCTTGAAGCTATCTTGAGATTTCTCCTGGGCCACATGTTTGTAGTAATATATGTGTAGTCTGAGCATGTGAGCGGGTGTCTGTTAGGGGGATGTAAGGGGAAGGGTTGGAATGTGACTTAGAGGGAGGGAACTGGTCATTAATCAGAGAAGAGCAGATTCCAGTTGCAGCTGTATTTTTCACCAATGACACGTGTTAGAAAAGCACGCTGTGAGGCTTCTCATCGTGTTTGTTCCTGGTGACTGCAGTGGTCTCTGGCTAAACTTGAATGATTATAGAATTATTTTTTTTCTTCCCTTAAAACCTTTCTCATTGTATAACCACAAGTGCTTCAGTAGTGCTTTTCTGAAGCATTGAGTGCCATAGTAATGAAATATCCGCCTAATCAAAACTTAAACCTACTGTGTTTAAAAACAGGCCTAGTATACCTTGATTATGGAAAGTCAAATCTGTTAAGTCTTTATTCATTGACTGTACCACAGATTTTTCCATGTTGTAGTTAGATTTTAAAATACTTTAAAATATTAATGTA
>VYZQ01004665.1:19304-27720 GCA_013400655.1 Mystacornis crossleyi
AGTCTGAGTTTGGCAAAGGTACATGCCTTGTGGCATGTGAAGGGAAAGAAACAAACGTCGTCTGGAAAAAAAACTGAGCAAAAGAACAGTTTCATTTTCTGGGACTTAGAAGGATTTTTAACGATTTTTTTCCTTGTGTAGAAGGAAACTTCAAGGTCACAATTTCCAGTGTTCTGGGTCAATACAGTCTCAGAATTTCTGAACAAGAATTTGTCATGAAAAGTCAAAGTTGGGATGAAAAATACTGTGAATGGGCCTTTATCCAACCAAGTTTCTGGGGTTTTGTCAAGTATTTTTGCATATATTTGGGGGTTTCAGCTACTCTTGGCTTAAAGGAAGGACCAGGAGAGGGTAGAGCAAGTGATGTTGTTTTGTTACAGCACTGGCTGGACTGCAGCAGCGTGGTATGAGGATCCCATGCTTCCCAGCCTCTGGTACTAGAAAAATGATGTGGTGATTAAAATCATAGTTTAGGGCATGTTCAAATCAGAGAAGAGCCCCACAAGGCTGTGGTATATTTATATTCTCGAGGGAAAGTCCTGTTGTTATCAAACTCAGTGCCAATCTTGTCACATCAGTGACACTAGTCTGCACTGGGGTCAGCCCAGCATCCCTGCACTGCTTCCGTCCTAAGTCACTATCTCTTTGTATCTTAACATACAGCAGTATGTTACAGCAGTAACTTTACTCCAGTTTTACTTCTTGATATTACTCAGACAACTTAAATATTTCAAGTCATGTTCCTCAGTGGAGTCGTTAGGTGGTGCATACAATGAATTTCATTTTTTTATTTAGTGAGTTTTCACTGCCATTACTCTAGGCTTAAAATCATTCATGCTTTAAATAGCAATTAACCTTTTTTTAAAAAATTTGCTGTAAAAGTCGAAATGCGCTGTTCTTCCATACTTCCAGACACCTGTAATCTCAGCTATGCTGCATTGAAATGAATCTCCTGTTTGCACTGTTGGGGTTTTTCCCCATTTTCTTTTATACCATATGTGAATCCTGTGTTTGTCCTTGTTACGCCAGGCTTCCCCAAGGGCCACTCAGGTTGATCTCCAAGCTTGTCCTTCCAGTGAGCATCTGCTGCTTGCCAGTTTTCCCCCCAAAGAAATTTCCTACATGTTGAGCAAAAGTGGTAAAAATGATACATTTTTTTGTTACCTCTCAAGAAGCTCCTGCTGGGATGGGCAATGTGTTGTCTGTTAGCACTGTATCTGAAAGAGCTGCATTTTCCCTAAGCAGAGCTTTGTTATGAAGTTCATTTGACTGAAAATATTTTGCATGCTTAACTGCTGCTGGTGAATTTTTCTACGCCAAGTAATGTGTCAGGAGCTAGCGGAGCATAGTACGTTAATTACTTGTGTGCATACTGTGAAGGAAAAGCAAACAGCAAGGCACCAGTGATACGAAGAATGAGACTTCATTTCAGTCACCAGAGATTGTGTTGTTAATGAATCCACTCAATCAGCAGGGAATTGGTAATGTAGATAAGCCCAGGTATGGCTTTGTACTGATAGGAAGATTAGTCCCTCAACCAAAATACTGTTTTTAGTAAGATTTTGCTAATGCTGAATAGTTTTTCAAAAGCGCCGGTGAGATAAAGCAACAGCCTGAATAATTATGGCAGTCTCGAAAAGACATGATGATGATGACTGTAGAGGTTCCCCCCTGGGGGAGTTGGGCCTTGGGAATGAAAGCATGGTTTGGGTTACATGGGGTTTCCAGGCTCCCTGATGCTATTGTACCTAAATCCTGTTCCTCATTGGCTACTTCAAATGTACCCTGCCCTGAGAATGCTGTACTTAGGTGGGTGTTCACATGATTTGGGGGAGTCTTTGGGGCAGTCTTTGGAGCAGTCTTGGGGGGAGTCTACGATCAGTCTGTGACTGAGCCCATCCATGAGGCTGTGAGGAATAAAACATCTCTGAACATCTATCAAAAATATCGTCCTCTGATTCTTTCTATGGGCAAAGCTGTCTGCCAGGGAAGGTTGTGGAGACCCCACCGCCACAGATGATGATGATCTTCTAATGTGCTCTGCAGACACCGTATAAAACCAATATCTTACAGATTTCACACTTAAATGATACACTCCAGATTCCATTTTATGGTGTATGTCACTGTGGGCTGCCCAAATGCTGCTGTGACTAAAGAGCACAGGGGGCATGTTCAGAGCTGGCTGCTGTCTTCGTCACACTGGACAGGGAGGGGTGTAGAAACACCTGCCTTGCTTCTGAGCATCTTTGGTGGCAGCAAGTGAAGGTGCTCCTATAGGAGGCAGTGGGAGCTGTGGGAGCTGCAGGCAGTGAGGTGGAGGAACAGGTGATGCCCTTACATTGCCCTGGGGAAAATTCATCCTGGGAACAGCTGCATCCCAAAGCCTGCAAGCTGCACTTTGCACTTTCCTACATGAATGGTTCATGCAGTGCTGGAGGAAAGAACTTCTATCCCAGGTAGGGTATCTTTTGGGGTTTTTTATTTAACTTAGTGTTTGAATGTGCACCACAGGTGCTATGGTAGTGAATCTCCTGCAGCGCTCGCCCCAACTCCATCCATCACAGCAGTTCTTCGCTGCCAGCTCTCTACAGTGGGTGGTTTTCCCCCACAGCAACTGCTCGGGTGTTTGTGTGCATTTCCTTGCCAAAGGGTAGTGCTGGCAGGAGGGAAGGAGCTCTGCCTGTCCTGGCTGGGCAAAGCTCTGGGGCAGGAGAGGGGCTGCTGCCAGTACCTTCCTCCAGCATTGACTGGTAAATGAATCTAAAACTAAAACATACCTAAAATTCACCTGGAGAGAAGGGGTACAAGTGAATAAGATCTGCATTAGGAACATTAGGTCCTTTTCATGATTGGTTTGTTGGGCTTTTTTGCTTTGTTTGGTTTTCGGGGGGGTTTTTTGGTGAGTTTTTTTATTTATTTTTTCGTAACTCTGGACTTTCCTATTTGGAAAACTAAAGCTGGTTTGGAACAGTTTAAGCCATTTAGTGTAACATACTGGAAAAGACAGATATAGAAAAAATGAGAAAACTGGTTGTAAATGTTCTCTGTCAGCCACAGAAACAGTGCCTTCTGATGGAGTACCTCAGGCTGGACACTATGGCTACTTATTGTCTTCCTATTCATTCCTCTTAAATTAATGGTAGAAACATAGACTGAATGTTAATAGAAGTTGAGGCCAGGGTTCATAATGTGTCATTAAGTAAAAGCTGGCAATCTCCCAGAAACTCTCCTGGGAGCTATTTTACTGGTGCATATTAGTGAAAGGGACAGCTGGATTGAGAAGCTGTTGGAACAGAGATGCCATTAAGAACTTAGTTGGGCAAAAGTTGATTTTCACCTAAAAAGGCAATACCATGGCAAAGCCAGTATTTGTCAAGATTTGATGAATGATTTTGGGAACAGCAGTGTTTTCTGTGATGTAATTAAACTGTAAGGTCCCAAGCTGGTGGCTGTCTCTGGTCAGGTTAGGATCAACAAGTGGTTGTGAAAAGCTGAAGGTGACGTGTTTCAACAACAGATAATTTTACCTTCCTGGCTTTATTTTTTAAATCCGCCCTCTGCTTTTTAGGGTTTTTTACAAAAAACTTCTGTTTTTTGTAAATGTTGAACTTGAGCCAAAGCAACAAGTGAAAATCATTTTTGTAGTAGGTTTCTTTTGAAATGATGAGTACTTTTTAGCAGTGCCTCTGGATAGGCTTTATTGATATCAGCCCTCCCTCCCTTTATTCCCTTTCTATATTGCTCTGTGCTCTCTGTGGGTGTTTTATTAACATGCATCCTGCAAAAATTCAATAAAATTCAATAAAAATAGACTTTTTTCCCCCTGTCTTTCCGCCTCCTTTTTTTTTTTTTTTTTAAGCTGGCTTTCAGAGACAGAACTCTGGGGAGGACTTCTCTGGTTAGTTAAAGGGAACAGATGGGAATCAAGAAAAGGTACTTTCTGTTCCTGTACCCACCCAAATTGGAGGTAATTAAGTTACAGTGAGGCATCATTTACGTTAGCAGTTTCTTTGGTGAGATCGAGCCTATTAAGGGTACATGTGAGAAGTAATAGGATTCAACTCTGTGGTGCTTTGAGAAATAACTGGAACTGGGTTTTTTCTAAATGTGTTTGCAGGTACCCTGGCGCCAGGTTCTGTAGTGGGACAGTTGAGTCTTGCACAGCTTTTTATGTCCGTAGCTCTCTTCAAGTTCTGAGCAATCCTTGCAGCTGCTCTGATGCGACAGATGAACTTATAGAGGAAGGGAGTGAAATGGAACGTTGTAGCTCCTGGTGCTAGGAAGAAGACAGAGAAGCAAGATGGGAATTTTAGATTTCCTGATGTAAATGTCATGGCTTATTACTGTCACTGTCATTCAGTGTTCATCTCTGAGCCCCTGGGCAGGTTCAGCAGCATGGGAGCATTGATGCTTCAGCACGGTCTCAGTCAAGCCCTCCAACAACCCATGATCTCTGGTTTAAAAGCCACAAAAGGGTTCCTGAGCCCATCATGTCTATTCTTGCACGTTTTCTTCTTGCCTCACTGCTCCTGCAGCCTGAGGTTGGTTTCCCACAGTTTCAGCTCAGCAAATGCTCCCAGGCCGCTGCCCAGTTTCAGCTCCAGATCCTATGGGGAATTTCACCTGTAGTATGGTGGTAAGGTCACAGGCACAGAGTGGCAAGCTGGCTGCTTGTCTTCCTGGCCTTTACCTGGTCTGGGTTTTGGCAAGGGTGGCACCGTAATTAGCACCAAGCCAAATTCAGGTCATCTTCCCTCCTTTCCTTTCAACGAAGTCTTGTTGAAGCCCCCGAAGCCTCCATCTGCATCCAACAACTCTTGGGTGGGAAAGTTTCTTGCCTTGTTTCTTCCTCTTGTTTGCTCAGATTTATTTTCTCAGATCTTTGTTCGTGCTGCGCTTTCTCCTTGGAGTGGCACAGATAGAACCATGGTTTACATCATTATATGAGCTTTTTCATATGTTTAATTCTATGAAACACCAGACTAATTTCTTCTTTTATCTTTGCTGTCTGGAAGAAATGACGTTTCTTTTCTTTCTCATGGGACGGTTGATCACCTTTCTGGTGTGTTACTGCCAGTTCTGGAAGATGGCCTTGGAGATGAAAGCATGAAGCAAGGTGTTGCAGAGAAGGGGAGGTTAGCCCAGGGGGCTGTATCTGTTCAAGTTTGAGATGTTTTGTACTGTGTTTGTCTTACACTGATCAGTTTAAGCTTTCTGAGGCAGCAGCTGTTTGCTACTGAAGCTTGGAAGAATAGAGCCCCTTTTCCTTCTGCTGCAGTGGAGCACTACAGCAATATAAATAACCCTCCTGTTGAGGTCCATCATTATACAGCTATTGCCCTGTAAATGAAAAAAAGAATAGTGGAAAAGGAAGACCCTTCTCCAGAGAAACTTGTCCTGGATGTGACCTGTTCAAGGCACCTGTCCCCTGTCCAGGCATCCATTACTGAAATATATGTCTTCCTCCCAACAACACAAAGTGCTCTCACTGAGCTACTGCATTGATTTGTAATACATCTTCAATCTGTAATTTCCATTAGGATTTATACTTTTAAAAATTATATTTAGGAAAAAATCTATTTTTATGTCTGTCCCTAGTCTTCATGGGGCTTTACTGAACTAGTATAGGAATAAAAGATGTAATTTACAATGCCTTCATATAAATTAATCTTCTGTTTTTTCCTTATATTGTAACTTATGACCTTGTTTCTTATATGCAGCTAAGGGTGAGCAGTTTTTAAAAGGCCTGTGACAGTTACAAAATGAATGGTGTGAGATGTCAGATACGTTTATTAAAAATGCAGAAAACTTTAAATAACAGAGGATGTAGATATACATTGTCTCAAGTCACTTGCCACCAGCAGGCACTTTCAATACCACAACTTATCCTCCCACTCAGTGAGTTCTGCGTAATAATTTCATTGATACTGTTTGCTCTGTGCTCAATATAAATAATTTTGAAATATTAGTTATGAAACTCATCAGGTCATTAGGCAAGTCTATCTAGAGTTGATTGTGTGAGACACCCCTGAAAGAGCCCCAGACTATTTTGCCAGCACAGCTAAATTTAGTACCCTTTTCACTTTTGTGTGGTGGTAAATTATTCAGCTCACAAATACTAAAACTGGAAATGTTTATGGAAAAAGTTTGTTTTAGTAATTACACTTATTCCGCTTTTTTGTGAGCTTCCTGCAGCCTTAGTCCTAAGGTCCTGGTGTTTCCTAATATTGGATATTTATCATACATTTGCGCCACTGGCAGGTTGATAGGTACAGTGTGAGCTTCATACAAGATTCATAGCAGCTTCATACTTTTTTGAGGAACAAAACTGGGATGCAGAAAGTCTGTATATGAGTGTGGGAGGGTATATATTAAACACCATGTTTGTGACTGTGTAATTGAGAATAGCTCACTAAGGAATGCAGAGGTTGAAAACATACATTAAAAATTTCACCAAAGGTAATTGAAGGTTAGGAAGTTTAATAAAGAATCCGGCAATAACTGTAGCATCTGTGGATATGAAAGTTTAAGGAGAACGTGCACGTCACTCTGTCTTTCAGTTTAAAAGCTGAAGACATTATAGGATATATTATATTTAGATTTAAAGCCTTTCTTTGCATCTGCCACTTTTTGGCAGCGTGACAGTATCACTGACACAATGAATTTTGAAGATCAGCTTTCCTTCCACAGCCCCATGTCTCGCAGTGCTATTGCAGTAGCTGTGGTGGCATCAGTGCTTCTGTGCTGCTGATGGTAGTGGCTCATAGATTATCTAAATCCAACCTATTTTTGATCCATCTTCCTGTATTCTGTGTTTGTTCCAACAAGTATCGGTTAAGATATGCTTTATCAGAGATTGTTCTTGGGGAAAGTTTCTTCCATATTTCTTGACTTCTCAGAAAACTGTCCCTGGCTGTTTATGCTTCTCTCATGCCTTGCACACCTTCCCTGTACTGAGCTTGCAGACTGGGTAATGCTTAGACCTGTCTGGGTCTCAGCAAGCTCTTCAGGATCTTGCTCTTGGTATTTGGTCTCATTTTTCAAGCAGTAATTGGAATTTTCTGCAAGCACGAGTGTCTTATGTTAAACAGAGTGATGACAGAGAATAATAAAATGAAAAGCCCTTTTACCCCAGGGCAGGAAATCTTTGTTCAAAGCAGCACTGTGGATTCTTACCTACAGGCTCTCCTTCTCCATCCCTTTGATTTTGGTATGCCATCATTTTAGAGCAAGACAGTATAATTTCAGCAATGTTTCCCCCTAATGTAATGATTTAACAACCTGATTGCTTTCTTTGCAGTGGGAAGACCCCTGAAAGATGCTACTGATTTTTATCAAGGATTTCAGGGATTTTTATACCTTTACCTCTGCAGCCTCATGCTAAATCAATCAGCAAGAGATATGTCATTCAAATAATTCTTTTCAGCCTTGTATCTAAATACAGTCTTTAGGCTTCATCCTACACATTTCACTTTACTTCTGCATCCCAGGAGGGGACTGGCGGTGAGAGGACATGGTAAAGGGAAGCTGATTTTTCAGCTAGTCTGGATCTGCAGTACGTGCCTTGCCTCCTGTCACTACTTACGTGGCTTAAGCACCTTCTCCAGTGCCTTCCTGGACCTCCTGATACAGCTCCTTTTAAATGGCAGTGATGACAAGATCTTACTGCATCAAGTAACGGATTCAGGATTTTTGATCCCAGAGAGGAACCCCAGGACTGAGATTTCTGAAGGATCTTAAAATGCATTCACTTCTGTAGTGAATTTTACTGATATTTGTTTAAAACAAATTTTCCTCTTTGAAAATCCAGCTTGGTACTGAAGTTCATTACTTTGTAGCTGAGCAAGGGCACCTCTTCCTTGTTCTTTCTCTGTGTGGAGAAAAGGAACTGGTTTGGTTTACTGGTGGTGACATTTCAGTGTTTCTTGAGATCTGGCTCATGATGGAGCAGTTCAAGCAGGACAGAGACTTGGAGGCAGAGATTCAGATCTGTAGTATTGCTCAGCTAAATGCTGGAATGGTTGAGCAGGTCATAGCTGCCAGTCCATGGAAAGGGAAGCATCTCCATTTATCCAGGGCCTGTAAAACTTGCAGAGGTTCTTACCTGCTGTGGTCCTTGAAGTCTGAAGGCTGGCCCTCCAGAGCTGTGCAAGCAAAGGCTGGGACCTCTGTTTTTATTTGAAGAGGAAATATTATTTCATTCCCTCCGTCCATATTAACTGGATGGATTTTGCCCTAAGAGAATTTTCTCCCATATTAAGATGATGGGATAGGATGTCCCCATGAAATGATCAAGCTAACTGCAGAAATGAGGGGATTTGTTGCTTTGGAATCATTATAACCATTTTTATTCAAAAATGAAAAGTAAAGAGACATTGAGTGCAGACATGTCACGGGGTGTGTTCACACCTGGAGC
>VYZQ01004666.1:0-16793 GCA_013400655.1 Mystacornis crossleyi
ACCAGGTAACCCAGGACAGAAGGATATTACCAAGTCAAGGAATTTTCACTGCGGGATACTGCAAACTTCTAATATAGAAGAAGTGTGGGCAGGTTCCGCAATACCTTGTAGTAGCCCAAAACATAGGCCACGGTACAATGAATTTTCAATCAGATGCAACGGTACAAGCTGAAACTAAACCTAGACAACAGCAGTGAAGGCCCACAACAGACACACACGTGCAGGTGAAGCAAATGCCTCTATTTGCCGTGTAAGCGTTTTAACAATGGACTGCAATAAATCACAAATAAATCACTCTTTTCCAGCATAGCTGGATTTTGCATTCTCATAAATTACTGGTCATTTTTCTGGATGGTTCTAAGACACACACGAGTGCAAGAACATGCAGTAAGAAAACCAAGAATTTTAGAATGTCACAGGAAAGAGGCAAGCACAGGTGTGAAAAATATTGCTAGTCAGCTTAAGATCAGAAGAAAATGGATGTGTTCTACCAATTGAATCACTTAAGTGTCTGTAACATGAAATAATTGTTCTCAAGATTTTTGAATCCAAAAGGAAACTGAAAACTGTAGGCTGATTGAAAATTCCTGGAAGAACTTAGCACTAATTTTATCCTGAAGTTACATGCTACCTTTTTTTTTGGAACTTGCCACCTATAATTAAATCACTATGGACCATCTTGAAAACTTGAGCACATGTCAACTGGCTTTGACGTTGTTGGTATTGATTAGTTAAAGCTGCTTTATCCTCAGAGAATTCCATTTCAGAGGATGGAATAAGGAGAGAACGGTAAATGACAGGCAGTAACATGGAAAGCACTTGGTAAGACCCTCAGCTGCTCAGCTGAGTGTTTGCCCAGAGTGTACGGGTATTCTACAGCAATCTGGGAAGTCTTGCTAGAAGCATAAAATATAGTGGTTTTTTACTTCAGTTTTGGAAGAGATGCAGAAGTTCCCCTTTGAATTCAGGATACTGGATTATTCACAGTCAGAGGTGAGTAGAGGAGTAGAGTCAGAGGTGAATAGAGTACTCACCTCTGACTGTGAGATAAGTAAATTTACATAAGATAAGTAAATTATCTTATGAGTGGTTTCTCACTTCTGTGAATGAAAATAAAGGCAGGCACCAGCTCAGGTCACACCACTCAGTGCTCACTCGTCTGCTAATTCTGGAAGGACATATGGCTCAACTTGCTCTTAAGGTCATTAAGTTTTGAGCAAGGATTTAGTTGAATATTCACCCACCCTAGTGGGTTGCTTGTCTTGCAAGAGTGCATTCTACTGGCGTTGTTGGGATTATTAATTTCCACATTTAAAATGTGTCATTTGAAAGTTAGCAAGAATTTCCTGTAGAAAAACAGTGATTTCTTTTTATTTCCAGATCTTTTAGAATGTACTGGCATGTGACATTTGGCAGTGAAATCAGGTGACACGGGGCAGGAGGGGAAAACAGTTTATTTTTAGTAAAACTGCTGATTTTGACAGATTTTAATTTCTCCTTTCTTGGGCAGGAAACACTGAATGAAAGCAAGAAAAATGGCACTGAGGCATTTGCTATCTAGAAATAATATTTTTTGTCCTTTCCTATTATCTTTTCTTACTTTGGATTTTTTTTTTTCTCACTGATTGGATTCCATAAACAAGAAAATTCCATAAGCAAGAGAGGAGATGAGAGAATAACACAACCCCTTCTTCCCTCTGAAATCTTTATTTTATTAAATTGTTCTCTCTCACATCTGCTTTGCTATCATGGAAACATTTTTATTTTTGAGGGGTGGATGCAGAGCAAAAATCAGTATTTCAGTTGATAACAGAGCCTTTCACACCTAAAATATTCTGTATTGTTGTAAGGACAAAGAAATGACCATTCAGATGCTGGAAGACATTCAGTTTGAAATTGTGTGGGATGATAAGAGATTAAAACCCCCCAGACAATAGGACAAGGGAATGGGGGAGAGGGCAGTGTTCCACTGATCACACACCTTGTTTGTTCTAGACTACAGTTACCTTATTCTATTAATGCATTACTCCAGCAACTAAGGGGACACAGACAGCATTAGACACGAAAAACAATGGAGGAGACTCTGGCACCTGGGAATTACTACTACTGCAAATAGAAAAATTGAAATAAGGCCTAACTGCTTATGAAAGGTTTCAGAGAACACCTGCAACTATGTTGCAAGTTAAGGGCAGTGCAGCCACAGAAATATTGATCTTTTCCTGCCTATTCATTCATTCCCATTAACTTACTTCCATTTATTCATTGGCTCTGAATAGCAGAATCTGCTCAAGCATGAAGCTTCAAAAAATATTTGGTGTTGGTTTTCCCCTGCCCTGAAAAAATGCCATCCTCTTATCCAGCAAAACATACCAAAGTGTGAAAACTGTACTTTTTTCCATACCTAAATATACTTGGATATTTTTCCTGGTGTGAAATAGCATCACAAGAGCAATACAATATTTCATATCCTGCAGATACTCAGTATTAAAGAGGATATGAAATGGATTTCTGGATTTGCACGTGGAACGAAGCATAACTAGAATATACTGCAGCATCAGTCAGAAAGATTTCTGTCTTCAGGGGATAATAATCTCACTGAAGTAGTGAAATAATCAGGTACTGGTTAAGTGGACCCCTCATTTATGGGAAATTAAAGCACATAGACCCACTTCCCCCATCATTGCCTTTAGTAAAAATGTGAGACAGTTCAGCTGAAATACATGGAAAATTAATTTCTGGTGGTGCAATGAAGCACATCCATTGCCATGCTTACCCTAAAACCCAAATATACTTAACAAGATTATGTACAGCTGTTAGTAAGTCAGATAAAAATTGATTTCTATTAGCTTGCTAAGAGTACAGTGATTTCAGGCTTCTCCTATAAGGTTCCTTCTCTCTCTTATATACTGTAGAGAGCATTCACACCACTTCCTTAAGGGACTGTAACGTTATACGTTCTGTATATTTTGTACTATGGGTTCAGTATTGCATTTTGCTCAGAACATACCCATGGCAACGCTGCTCTTCTGACCATACCATAAATTTGTTCAGAAATGGTCAAAGCTTTGTCAGGGCAAGAATTTGGTTTCCGAAAAAAGTTCAGTGCTAAGCCAGTACTTGTTAAAAAGAAATAAGATTAAAAAAAGGAAAGAATTAGCTCCAGAAAGATGTACTAAGTTTCCTGAGCTGCTAATTCATCTTGGTGGAGCTCCACGCATGTGTTTTGAGTTCCAAAAACATCTTCCCTCTGTATACAAGCCTTGGCCAAAGGCATTACAGAATCCAAATTTCAGCTGACAGCATCCAGAAACGTTTTGCAAGCTTGAAACCCTGCACTGAAGAAACAGCATTGCAAACTTACACAGACTGTGTCCTGTGCTCACAATGCAAAGAGGGGTCTATGCTTTGAAAACATAAGAAGGACTTTGTCTCACGCAGTTTTGTGCCACTTTGGAGCATCCAGACCACCTTCTCTTCTCTAACAAGATTTCCCTGAAGCTGCCTCTGGAAAATTCTTGCAATATACCAGTGCTATGCCCTGGGAGCAAGGAAAGGCTTAGTATAGTGTGTTCAGACTCTGAAACTTCCAGATGGTTTTTGAAGAATGTTTCCTGTTATACATGCTAGAGCCAACCCAAAGTTGTATCAGCGTATGTGACAGCAAAAGCAGAGCTCAGCTGGGCCCAGCTCTAGGAACTGGCAGTGACCCCTTAAAGTTTCCTCTCCAGTTTTCTCTGGAATAACCAAGTATTTACTGCTGTCAAGATCTCAGCCCCAGTACCTCTTTTTCAACTGCTTTTTCAGTTCCGTGGATTGAGGAGCAACCTCACCTGAATACAAAATTGAATGAAACTTGAAGCATAGCAAATCAAAAAACCCTGCAAAACTGAAATTAAAGAGCACTTATAAAGAAAAAATTATATGCTACAATTGTTTCACCTAGGGTCCTTGCACAACCTCACTTTATACTGCTTAATGCTACAGTAAGACAAAAAATTACATTTGTGTTACTGTGCCTTAGTGATGGAAAGAGCAACTTCAGAAATGTCACGTATAGGAAACTACCCGTAGCACACCCAGTTATGTATTTGAGAGACAGGTTAGGTCAGTGCAATATTTAATGCTGTAAAAATCTGAAATTAACCCCACGTTTTAATGACATGCAGCATTTCTGCAGTAAAAATAATTTGGCTGTGATTAAAATGAACATTTCTAAATAACGTAGATCATTATCTATAGGCCTTTTATAAAATGTCATAGTTTTCAGTGACTTTTACTTGGTCAATAGATCTTTTGACTGTAAAAAGGGTTTGCAACTGGAAAACAAGTGTGTCTCATTCTTAGAAGCAAAAATCACTTATTCCATTATCTAGGCTACAGGCTCGGGCCAGACCCAGAAGATGTTTGCATTTGAATGACTCTACACATAAAAAGAGAGCTCCTGACAGTGTCTGCCCAGCTCTTTTCCACAGCTAAGACATGCATTGAGAACAGAGTTTTATAAGGGAAAAGTAGGTACCACTACTAAAAACCAGCACAGCAAAAGAATGAAGGACTTTTTATTCCATCGCTTCCTTAATCATCCTAGCACCAGGCTGTGGATTTGGCCTAGAGATAACTAAAGAGGTACAATATAAGAAGGGGGCAGGGAAGGCTGGCTTTAAGAAAATATTCTTAATAGCCATGGGAAATCAAGAGATACCTACTAAATATTTATATTCACATCTGATTCAATTTGAATCTTCGCATTTAATTATTTGATTAATTTTTAAATGGTCAGTCTCTCTTCACATTCTACCTTCTCATCTGTCAACCATAATTTTATTCTTCAGAATGCTTCGGTCAAATTACTCGCTGTTTCCACAACATCAAAACACATTAATCTGGAGTAAAGACCATTTTCATCTTAAAATCTAAGTTCCATATGCTAACCAGCCTGTCAGTTGAACCAAGAGCAGAGAAAGTTATGTGGGGATAATTGCACTGCAGTGGGAATATGCTCTACTTTTCCCAATTGAAAAAGACCATTCAAAATAAAACCCCCAAGCAACCAACTCCCCACCCCCAAACCCCCCCAAAAAACAGTGACAAACAAGTGATGTGTATTAAAGTTGTATTTTGCCCCAGTTCTTATGTTTTACAAAAAAACCCCAAAGTAGTAAAAACCATACTCCACACAACACCTGGGAAATTCTGGGGATTTATTACTAAGAGTTCAGTAGTCTCCTGTTGGTTTTCCTTCAATCTTTTATCAGTCTCTTCCCAAAATGTCATACCAGATACACAAACTATTTTCCTTGTACTCTGATGATCTGGTATTTCATGAATAGTACAGAACTACAGCACCTTCTTTAGCTTATAGAACAAATCTGACTTCTGTTTGGATATAATTTGACCTTTTTTGCATGTTCAGAAACTCTGGCATACTGTCCTTCTGAAATAAGATATGCCATTCCTGTTCATTGCTATCATACATGCCTGATTAGGTCTAAACCAACCATTTAATTTCTCAATCTAAATAAACACAGAAACTCAGAGCATAAAGAAAAAAAAAAGTTTATGATTTTAGTTTGCCTTCCAGTATTATCAGTAAGCAAAAAAAATCAAACTTTTCTACTCTAAATGCCCCTTTTTAACAATTGAACTAAAAGGGATAACTGTGTCTAAGTAATTTTTTGAATCTTACCTTTCAAANATTCCAGTATTATCAGTAAGAAAAAAAAATCAAACTTTTCTACTCTAAATGCCCCTTTTTAACAATTGAACTAAAAGGGATAACTGTGTCTAAGTAATTTTTTGAATCTTACCTTTCAAAGATATCAACACTGCCGGCCACCATTTTGCCACAGATTAGTTTAAGTTTATAAATCACTTTAAGGATATTAAAACAAAATTGGCATTTTTTTTGGTCTAGTTTTTCCAAGTGATATATGCAATCTATGACTTAGTTTTGGCATTCTCTTTTTCATGCAACTCAGTCAGCCAGAATGTTATGTGAACAAAGTATTTTAAATTTCATTTCTCTCAGCTAAAGAAACTGCATCTTTTTGTGCAAGTTCTTTCTTTGTGTGTGTTTTTTTGTTTGTTTGTGTGTTTTTTTGTGGGGTTTTTTTCGTGTTTTTTTTTTTTTTTTTTTTTTTTTTTTTTTTTTTTGGCTGCATTATTCTCACTATACCTAAGAATACTTCATTACTTGGATTGCCTACATATAACCTTCTGTCCCTTGGCTATTTTCCTTGTTAGGAAATACCTTGCAAAGACATCTGTGCTCATGGCACTTGCTTTAGACATCTGATCCATAAGAACAAATTCAGATTTTGAAACTTAGTGGATGATTGTAACAGTCCTATCTTTTTTCTTTATTGCAGTAGAAAAAATTATTATTCGTGTAGTGTTGCACTCAACAGACAGAAAAAATACAGCTGCTGAAGATGTGAATTTAGAATTGGTTTTAATGGAAAATAAGTCAACTTTTCACTCCTCTGTATTTTCCATTGCTGTATTTCTGCTGTGTGGAGACTGGAAATCTTTCTTTGTAAAGCAGAACAGAGTAATACTCATAAAATTTACTGTGCCAGCAACAAAGTTCTCAGTGTGATATTTAACTCATGATCGAACACCAACAGTCAAAAACAGCTTTTGTAAGAGTTTACCATGAGCTGGCTGTAACCTATACCCAAAAGTCAGTTTTTCTCCTGCTAAAGAAACACAGACAGGCAGGGTATTACTACACAGAGCATTTTCTTTAGCAAAAATGTGTGTCTGGAGTAAAATTTTGCTCCAAGTCACCTAAAAAAACACCACAAACAAACCACATTGTGTCCCACTCTCATGCTTTTAATTTTTTTTAGTGTTGCAAGAAAAGAATGGAAATGCATAGAATGTGCTTTTAGTTAATAGTGTTGTAGTGCCAGTTTCTCAAGTGACAGAAGTGTTTCACCAAAAGCTGAACAGCAAATGACAATACATCTAAGCATTGTTATGAAACATGACATACGGAATTATGTAAGACAGACTTGGCATGATGCAGAAGAAAAAAATGTATATTTGTATATTGCTGCTTATTGTACGCAATAAAAAAGAGGGAGATTTTATTTTAAAATAGAGATTATGCTAGTGCTGTCAAACAAAAAATCCACAGAAAATTGAAGTCTTATTAATTGGATACTTTGCTAAAAGAATACTGCAAGAAAATAAGTTCAGTGTCATCTACCAAAAACAAATGTCCGAAACTCCTAGAGTATTTAATGCAAGCACAGATAATTCATGCATCTGGACCAGATCATATATTAATCTAATCTCATCTGGCCTAGAAACTGAATTACCTCACTTCTTGGAGTTCCACAGCATACTGGAGGTCAAGGACAGGCAGGGTTTTTGACCTGGCTTGTTGCAAGGTTATATAAAAGATTGACATTAGGTTTAGACTCAGTTGAAAAAGTGTATTTACCAGCGAAGTCTTAAATAAAGGAAGAGACCCTGAAATACAAAACTGCCCTCAGCAGTGAGCTTTAGAAACTGAAGAGGATCACCTGAACGCTGCCTTAAGGGTACACTAAAATTTTCACTTCAAAATGCTTTTGCTTAAAACATTGGATGATAATTTTATTTAACATATTCCAGCTGTGTTGGGAGCCAGCCTCACACTGGTTCATAACTGTGCTGAGAAACAAATACAAGACGCCTAAACTGACGAATACAGCAGCACCACTTGCACCCTGCCTTAAAAAACAGTTTTAGTAACAGGTAACAGTCACATTTCCCACAGGTTTATGCCACTGTGAGTGAAGGAGGTTGTACACTGGGAAGAAGTTCTTCAGAGAAGAAGTGATTAGACATTGGAATAGGCTTCCCAGGGAAGTGGTGGAGTCCCTGTCCCTGTAGGTGTTTAAGGAAAGACTGGATGTGGCACCGAGTACCATGGTTTAGCTGACAAGGTTATGGCCGGTAAGAGGTTGGACTCAATGATCTCGAAGATATTTTCCAGCCTAGTTGATTCTGGGATGCAGTGAGAAAAGCGGGATTTCCTAGGAATGAATTACCCAGTAAAGATCCTCCAAACTGCCATAGGACTGTGTGACTTGGCTGATTTGCAGAAACCTAGCTATAGAAACATCGGGCCAGATGATTTTGCTGTGAAGCTCCATTTGTCTTTTGAACTCCACATACAATTCCAGAAGAGTATCTTTGAAAAGCTTCTTCTATAGGCTTCTCTTTTTCAGATTAGGTTGGTTTTCTCTGGTACACATTATTTTTAAAACCCAAACAAATAAAACTTCTGCTATGTGTTTGTGAGGGAGCTGCTACAGCAAAGTGGTTTGTAAAAGAACAATAAATACCACTGTGTGGCCAAACACTGCTATAATGAGGACACAAACAAACCCCTGGATTCAAAGGCTGCTATAAGTGCATGCAAACTGCAGCATGCCCAGAGTGTTAACAAGCCAGCACTACAGCAGATCTCAGTGGGAAGCATATTCCTCTGTCAAGGACCTTGGGGGAGACTCCCGTGAAAGGCCTGTTGACAGTAATCTGCTTTTATACAGGAGGTGCCCCTTTGAATCAGAGAGCAGAGGGCCCTGTGCAAAGAGCAAACTGCCTAACACAGAAAATGGTGACTCAGATATTCCAGAACCAAATAATTTATGGTTGAAAGATGAAAAGTAAATTGAATTCCTCTTTGAAAACACAGCAGACCATAGAATTTGCACAGTGCAAAGGCACTCTACTCCCCCAAAGAGCATATGCCCAAATGACTTCTGAAAACGACTCTCATCAAAGATGCAAATGGGATTATTTCCAGTGCACCACATGAGCCCAACAGCTGATGTAAGGAAAGAGAAATCCACTAAACAGGAACTTCTAGGAACATCCAATCTGTGTCTTTTCTGATTTACAGGGTAATAATTTTCCAACCCTCAGCTATGCCAGTTTATTCTTTCCAAAGGTTTCCAAAGTAAATAATGCATTTCTCTGAATCTGTGGTTCAAAGCATACTGATCTCTTACCTTAATTTTTAAGTCAGTGTGAACAGACCAGAAGCAGGTAAGCTCTGGAGAAATATAGAAAAACTTAAAGAAATACTTGTAAAGTCTTGAGGCATAAGCGCTAACATGAATATAGATTACACAGACAGTATTCCCATGAAAACACAGTTCAAGCAAAGCCCTTCCAGTTTGGGCTCAGAGATTAAAACCAGGGTGTGAACCACTTCATGTTCCTGGACTTCCAAATTCCTTCCTTCCCCTCCCCACACAAGCCTTCCAAATTTATCTGGAGGGCAGATATTTTTCAACAGTTAGCGCCCCATGAAAAAAAGCAATCTGAGGCTGAAGTAAATATATACACTGTAAAGAGATTTTGGCAATCTTCCTGCTGTCTGGGTCTTGTTAAACTCCTACTGACAGTCATACTTGCATTGTACAAAGGAACAGAAAAGGTCAGGTGCATTCTTAAACAAAAGCAATGCCAAGGTTTCTTTTAGATAAATTTATGGTCAACAGTTTATGCATGTAATTCATTTGCTGAGCTTTTTCTCAGAATTGTTGAAATTAAATGTCAGTTATATAAATTATGCAAAAACATCATTTGTGTGTATACAGCAGAGGATTCAGACAACGCTCAGTGCCACAGAGGCATTCCTCAGACTCAGTAAACTGAAGATTTTAAAGGACAAGATTGTCTACATTCTTAATTCTGTTTTGTTTTTTTTTTTACAGGAGGCACCAATAAAATCTAGGGGGTTTTTTTTAGTGTAAAAATTACCAGGTTTTATGCTTAGACTTCTAGTATTCTTACTAGAGGTATACTCCAAAGAAGTTTTAATGCTTTTTCTACTCTCCAGATTAAAACAATTTTGATCATACAATCAGAGAATCATTTAGATTAGAAAATACCTGCAGAATCATCGAGTCCAACTGATAAACCAGCACTGCCACATCCACCATTAAAACATGTCCTTTAGTGCCACAGCTAGGTGTCTTCAGTACCTCCAGGGATAAGTACTCCACCACTACCCTGGGCAACCTTTTTGGGTGAAGGAATCTCACTTAATATCCAATCTAAACCCACTTGAAGCCATTTCCTCCTGTCACCTGTTACTTGGGAGGAGAGACCAACCCGCACATCCCTACACTCTGCTTTCCAGTTCATACACATGTTCTTGTGCCATCCTTCACCAAGGGAAAAGTGTCCCCAAGGAAATAGCTGGTGACAGCAGACACCTTCTCACAGGATCATAGAATGCTTTGGGTTGGAAGGGAGCTTAAAGACCCAAGTCCCTGCCGTGGGCACAGACGTACTAAAAGAGGTGGCTCAGAGCCCCGTCCTTGAACACTGCCAGGGGTGGAGCATCCACAGCTTCCCTGGCCAGCCTGTGCCAGAGCCTCACCCCCCTCAAAGGGAAGAATTTGTTCTGTTCTCCACTTTTAACTTTGTAGCTGAAACAAACCAAGGTCTTCTAGCCTCTCCCACCCCCACTGAACATCCTAACAACCCTCTCCTGCATTGGCACGGAACATCTTTGTTTTTTCTTTAAGGTTTTTAAATGGTGTTAGGGCACCAACTTTCCAGGTCATTTCCCAAGGGCACTTTGTGCAGCACCGCTTGTGCTCCTCTGCAGAGGCCCGGCGGTCACCGCCTCCCTCACGGCGGGAGCCGCGCCTGAGGCGCGCCACGGGGATGCTGCCGCTGCGGAGTGGGAAGCGCAGCCTCCTCCTCCATTCCTTGCTCTTCCCTTACCTCCCCACACTCATCCGGGGCAGCGACTGCCCTCTGCCTCGCCGAGGGGAAGCTGTGCACGGGGTCCCGAACCGGGGGCAGCCCCGGGGGCGCAGGGCCTGGGTTAGCGGCTGAGGGGGCCCGGCAGCGTGGGGAGCGCGAGCGGCCGCTGCGGGAAAATCGCGATCTCGGAAATCTCTTCCGACCGAATTAATGGTGTGAAAACGGGGCTCCTGAGGCGGGAGCTGCGGCACGGCTGTGGAGTGTGCCTGGGGAGAGGGATGCCTCTGCTCCAGGGCCGAGGAGTGCCAGGGAAGGAGAAAGGGAGGTTATTGGAATTGCACCTGCCTTCCCTGGGGTGGGTGTGTTAGACGGACTGGCACAGGGGCATGATCAACTCATGCACGTGAATCCATGGGAATTCATCCCAGGGAAGAGAAAGAGTTGGCCGGCATCGTTGTGGACCCCTGTGCATTATTTCCAAGAGTCTTGGGGTTCTGAAGAAGTCCCAGTTGACAGGAAGCTGGCTAACATTGTGGTTTTCAGAAAGGGTAAGAAGGATAACCCTGTACCTACAGGCCTGTCAGTCTCGCTTCAGTGCCTGGTAAAATTATGGAGAAGCTTATTTTGGGAGTTATTGGAAAACATTTGAAAGTCATCAATCATAACACAAATTCATGAGGGAAAAGTCCTGTTTAACCTACTTAATTTCCTTTTATGACAGGTTCACTCATCTTGACAGCCGAGGGAAACCAGATGTGGTGGGTTTGGGATTTTAGCAAAGCTTTTGGTACTGTCTCACAGTAGCCTCTGGATAACCTGTCCAGCTCACAGCTAGAGATGTCCATGGTGTGTTTGCTGGGTAGCTGGCTGACACGGGGTGTACAAAGGAGTAAGGTAATTAATGGGATTATATCAGGCTGGTCACCAGTGGGGCTCTCCAGGGCTCCATCCCAGGGCCCATGCTTTTTAATGCTTTTATAGGTGATCTGGATGCAGGTATCAAATGTGCATTAAGTACATTTGCTGACGCTACCAAACTAGGAGAAGCTATGAGTGTTCTTAGAGGTAGAGAGGCCTTAAGAAGGGACTGGAGAGGCTAGAGAGCTGGGCAGCCAGTGACCATATGAAATTTAACAAGAGCAAGTGCCAAGTTCTCCACCTGGGACAGGTAGTGCTGGTTGTACCTACACACTGGGAACAAGATGCTGCAGAACAGTCCCGTGGAAAGAGATCCAGGGGTTTGGGTTGGTAAAAACAGAGCTCTGAATCACCGCACTGAGGCCTACACGTATTGGCCCAGCAGTTTAGTAGCAGCAAAGTATGTGTGTGAAATCTTTTTTTCTCCTCAACTTAGCGGAAGTTTCATTGCTGAGTTCAATGAATCCAGGGACCGCATCTTTAAGCGCGTATTCTGTCTAAAAGTCTGCGTTGGGTCACATACTCCATAAAGAACATTTGGAGTGGTGGGCACTCTGTACCACAAACACCGCATGCTCTGGGTATTGCAAATCACCACTGCCTGGTCTCGTAAAATCAGCCCTTGTCTAAACAGGAGCACTTGCAAATTTCAGGTGAACTGATAAGTGCTCAAAGTTAAACAAGCGTGTCTTAAATCAGTCCAGCTCCACTGTGGAGGCAGTTCTGAAGTTATGCAGCCTCTAGCCTCTGTTAGCTGAAGGATCAGGAGTTAAAGCAAATTTAAGTCAGCATGTACTTTTGGTCACAGCCCCACATATTTAAAAGTAAAGGCAGGCAAAAAAAAGTACTTATTAAAAAAAAATCCATCTCTTGGGATATCTGCTTAGCCCTAATTCAGAACAGACTCTTGATTTAACAGAGATTACCCTGAACAACCTAGCAAGACATTTGTTTCTCAAAAATAAAAATATGTAAAATCTGTTTCTGTAAAGAACAACATTTGGTTTTTTTTTTTTCCTTCCAGAACAGAGCTGGTTTGAATCAACTGCCTTTAAAAACTGATATGCGAGCAGAAGGAAAAAAGGAGCTTCTAAAGGACTTGATAGCTCTCATTTTGCTATTACTAAAACCACAACAAAATGCTAAGATTACTAAATTTTGAATTTTAGCTTTTTGGTGGGACATTTCTGAATTTTTTACAAATTATCTCTGACATGGTTATGAAAAAAACTTCTCCTTTATTTTTAAAACGTTTTCCTCCATTTGTAAAAACTGTTTTAGCTAGATTTGTTTTGGTGTTGTGACTGTGAGGCCTAAAGCAGGATTAAGCATGATTAAAATATTTTTTGCTTCCCAAACTAGTAGAAAAATCAAAAAGCCCTCAGAAGTTTGATTCTGTTCTTTCTCTGCAAATTGATGCCTCCAATTTCAAGTCCTGGACAGAAGAGGATGTCACAGGGTTGTTTTGGACATCTCCCTGGTGGAAAGCTAGGGCCAGTAAAGTTTTTAAGGACTTGAGTTGCAACAGAGGGATTTCATGTGAGCAAAAAATCTGACAGTCGCATCTCGCATCTTTTGTAATTGTTTCCAGGAGGTGTTTAAGAACAACATTCCCTGTTTGCATTCTTCAGTGTTCTCCAAAGGAGGGAAGCTCACTAAGGAGCCTAATGCAGTGTTGCTTTATAGGATATTCGTGTGTCTGATACTTAGTTTCAAGTACAGAGCTTAGTTAGAGAAGAGAGGATGAGCGCAAAGGCACTCTTTTCATGTGCTACAAAACCAGGTACACTTGTCCAAACATCCAGAAATTGCAGGGAATCAGACCTGAAATTTAACTAGTGACTGTTTTGCATGTTCTCAGAACATCTTGGTGGCAATGTTTTGGGGAATGTTAATGGAGGGCATCTTGGGTGATAATAGTCACAAGCTGCAAAATCCAAAAAGGGAGGAGAAAAGCAACAAAATAAATACGATACACCCCTAAGAGACCAGCTTCTGTAGGGCCAGAGAACTGACGTGAGCACTCCGAGAGAGCAAATGCAAACACAGAAGGAAAGAGAATTGGCATTAATCACTGGCTAGGCAGATAAGAAAAGATGAATTTGAGACACCTAAGAAGCCAAATAACAAACTGTTAAAACACAGTAGGAGTCAGTTACAGCAGGATCCTTCAAGCCTGGTCCAGTGTTTCCCTTCAATTTTTCATAAAAGGAAGAGCAGTGAGGTAGCTGGAAATGAGTCCTAGTGGTGTGAAGGTCCTATTTTGAGCTAATCAGGGAATTAACAGTTTAAACAGTATTAGTTGCAATAAGTATTTTAAAAACGGAACTCTCACATATGTAGAAAATTGGCACCTTTTATCTCAAAGCCGTTAACAATTATCTTTGAGAACAGGTAGAAATTAGAGAAGACTGGAAGAGGGCAAATGTAGTGCTAAACATTTAATATGATACATATGAGAACTCAGTTCCAGGAGAAACAGGGGAGTCTTTTAAGCCTGTAAGAACAAAAGGAACTGAATAATATCCAGGCTGTATTTGTCAAGAACAGGTGGGGTATAGCCACTGCAATATTTTGGGGGGACAGTATTGTAAGCATTGAGGATAATGGAGAAATCTTGATTTTAATAAGGTCTGTCTTTATTTCACATGACTGTCTGAAAACTGGAGAAAAAAGTCTTTGACAAAACTAGTAAAATGTTGGTGGAAAACTCTGAGTTTTTATTATTGACCCCTCATGAAGATGAAGGCAGGGCTGGGTGTAGGACACCAGGTTCTTCTGTCTGCTCTGGAGCCAGGGCTGCTCCATATTCCAGTTAATGATCTGGATGAAAGAACTGAGACCAGATTTTCAGGAGCAGACTCTCTTGTGGGACAAGATAAGAATTAAAAAGCACTCTGAAATATTGGCGATAAGGACTGGAAAAGCAGAATTCCATTAAACAGGAAGAAGAGCCATGTACTGCATCTAGGAAGTCACACTTGTTGCTGACAGTCACATGTAAGCTCTGTTTTTTGAAGAGGCATATATGGGTGTTACTTTCCCTCCCAATCAGAACATGAATCACTGGTGTCATACTGCTAAGAAAAGACAAGCATTAAACTTACAGAGAAACTAAAGGCTAGGTTATAAATCACAGTGGAATAATTATTTCACCTAAGCCTGAGAGCATTTGAATTCTCAGAACTGTATTTCAAGAAATTTGTGGATCATTTGAAAAAGTTAAAAGAGAAAAAGCATAAATTACAGGAAATATAAATATATTTTTAATCAATGACTTAAGAGAACAGGACAGGAATTTTATTTCACACTGTACTTCATAACATAGAAAATTAGACTGAAAGAAACTGAGGTGTTTAAAGGAGAGATTGATTTAAAGGCAAGAACATACAGAAATGGTCTTCAAATACATGAAGATAAGTAGAATATATTCTCAGTACTCTATGGATAGAGCAAGAAATGGCAGGCCTGAATGGGGAAAAGGTGTGTGTGGGGAAATATGGTCTAGGCAATATATCCTAAAAATAAAGGTAGTAAAGTCATGAAAGAGATGGCCTTGAAATATGGTGCAGTGCTCAACAGCAGAAATCTTCACAAAGAGGCTAAGAAAAACAAAACTAAACCGAGTTCTGTCCAGAATTACACAGATATACTTTGGCTCAGCTAACTTAGGTGCCTTTCATTTCTTTTTCTGGGACTCTGAAATATGTGTGTTAGGAACTACTTAATTACCTCTTATAAGTTAAGCTGGATGAGAACATAAACTTGTAATTAAAAAAAAAGTAATTCAGAATAGGACGTTATTTTCCTGTTGGATTTATTTAGCTACTAAGAAAGAGCCAACAAAAATATCACAACAATGACCAAACTTCAGTGTGCTGAAATCATATATATGCCAACAAACCTGCAAGGACTTTCTTTTTCCCCCTTTAAATGTATTAAAATATCTATCAAATGCTAACAAACGAAGAAGATTCTAAAAGCACACCAGTAAATAAGGTGCAATAAATTGTATTCACTCAACATACAGATAGACTGACTACTTAGAGCTAGAGTCTTCCAATCATAAATGGATAAGTCCCTCAGGGAATCAAGAGCTAAATATCTCCTGCAGTCTTTTCAACTCTGTTTGGAACTTGCCCTCTTCTGGAGAAAGGCACTGGAAAAAAATCTGGGTTAGTGAGGACCAGAGGGAACCTCCTTCCCACTCTTGGCTCTTCTAGCCAGTTTTCCTAAATTGTGCTGAAAGCTAAAAATACCACACTGACAACATTAAATGGCAAAATGAAATTAGGTGGTGAGATTTGGCTGCACTGAGAAAGAGAATTACCTATCACCAAATGAGTTTAAGCGGATTCCAGAAGAGCAGAGACGTCTCTTAGCACTCCAGCAAAACAGTCATTGTTTTAAGTGTTGTGCAACAAAAATAGTGCTCTGGGATTAACAAAAACTGCAAGCAATTCCATGTGTTTTTAAGAAAGAAACCTAGGATAAAAATCAGGCAGACTTTCAAATTTTAAAATTGTTAGGCCTTTTGAAAATCATTAAATTGTGGTTTCTAAACCAGCTATTGAGGCTTCTTAGCAATGGCCATTTTCTTCAATATCAGACAAAGGTTTCTTTGGTCTTTTTTTAGGCTAACATATTTATCAGGCTTAGTTCTATTATAAATATGGCAAGATTTAATTTTATTATAAATGTCAATGATAAGGACATAGGATTGCAAAAAAACTGTGTCCAGTAACCAGCAGGTGTGATACCAGTTTGGAGGTACACGTCATAGAACTGCTAAACTTGAAAACGACCTCCAAGGTGGAGTGCAGCTGTTAACTGTCACTGCCGTGTTCTCCACTAAACCGTGTCCCCAAAAGGCCACATCTGCACGTTTTTTGAACACTTCCAGGCATGGCGACTCCACTACTTCCCTGTGCAGCCTGTTCCAAGGCCTGACCAGCTTTTCAGTAAAGAATTTTTCCTAATATCCAATTTAAACGACCCCTGGTGCAACTTGGTGCCATTCCCTCTTGTCCTGTTGCTTGTTACCTGGGAGAAGAGACCAACCCCCACCTTGTTACAACCTTGAACAACATCATATGAGTATCAGCTACTGTTTTTTTTTTCTTGAACAGAGATGCTCTTTGCTCAAGTTCCAG
>VYZQ01004668.1:11873-52293 GCA_013400655.1 Mystacornis crossleyi
CCACCGCAAGGGCTGAAACTTGCAACCACGACTGTGGATGACCAGGGGATGATAACATCCTAAATCACTACGGGAAAATCCACAAAAGTTGGTCTGTCAGCCAGCCAAGAGCTTTCAGGCAATGTGTGCTGTCAGTAAGAGCACGGCTTGCTTCTGCAAACACTCTCTGTGTAAAACCACTGTCAAAGCCAAATACAACATTGTTAGTAACGCACTTACGGGTCACATCTGTTCAGCAGTCACAATACCACATGCAAAAACGAGGAGATGGGAAAAATTGTGAAGAAAAAACTGCCCCAGCAGGTATTGTTTTCTGTTGATTCAGTCCGTCAGACTTCTAAGAATCATAAGTGGTCGTTGCAGAGTAACAGGAGTTTGCGATTTGGAACGAGCTGCATTCATTCCTTTAAGGAATGAAACATTCTGGTTTGATTAAGAGTAAAAAATAGTTTCTTACGAAACTGTCCTTTCTCAGAACCTGCACGGAAATAGTTGGTACATACACATACCATTTGTTGGCACATCTCTGAATCTGCTGTCTTCTACTCTCCAGATTTTGGAGAATGACCTGGTTGATACAGCTGATCTGGTTTGTACAGTAGGGAAGAAAGCCTCAGAAATGTGAAATATGTATAAACAATTTAGACATGTTCAGTTGAATTGCAGAAGGCCCAGACTAGCAGTTTCTAGTTCTATTTGTTCACATAAAAAAAAAAAATTATTACCTAATGATACAGATACATATATATATATTTTTTTTTTCAGTTCACATGGCAAATCTCTGGACTGTATTATAAGGATAGTGGCAAATTTCCCTACCACTACAGTAAAAGGAAAGAAATCTAGGAATTAGAATCAGCTCAGGATAAAAAGATCTGATTTTGCAAAAAAAAGGGGCATTACAAAACATCAGCCCTCTTCGATGATGAGGAATTCAGGATAACTAGCTAAATTTGGATGTGTTTGTGCAAGAGATGCAAGACAGAAGGCAAATGTGTGAGTAGACTCTCCATTGCCTAACATTAGTTCTCATTTGATCAAAAACTGTCAGAAGGAGTGAATTGTTGCAAAATAGATTTGATTCAATATTTTATGTGTAAAAAGACCATGAAAAAAGCTCCTTGTTTCATCCCACAAGAAAGAGAAGAAAGCCATACAATTGGCACCTACGTATTTGTTTAGGATGTGAGAGACAGGAATCTAACCCTTTGGGTCTGGACCAACTAATGGTGTTACAGCACCGCAGTACTGACTTTTTTGACTCCTTTTTGTCTATATTGTGGCATCACCTGAAAATTCAAGAAAATTTTAATCAGAAAAACCCTGTGAGCTGAAACAGGCCAGCAGCTGGAACAACCACAATCTCACAGCTAGAAAGTAATTTACTTAAGAGTTTTAAATTTAAGAGTAAATTTATTTTCTTTACCTTGCTAACTAGGGGGTCCCCAACACCTGGGCAGAGGTACCCAAGCAGAGACACGGACACCAATAAACTCCATCCATGCTGGAGGATCACTGGGATGCTGTTCACACAGGCTCATCAAGAGTTATTCCCAGATGCAAGGTCAGTTGAGTGATTTACAGTCCTGCTTACCAGTTTTCTGCATTTAACCCATTCCTCTCAACACTGACAAAGTGGCACAGTGCATCCTCAGCCACCTCCCCCCTGGATCGTGAAGAGCATGTAACTTGCTGGCAGGCAGGGCAGCAATTCAGAGGGACCTTTGCAAGCTGCAAAAATGGGCTGATGGGAATCTCAGGACACTCAGCAAAGGCAAATGCCAAGTCCTGCATCTGTGATGAAGTATCCCTCTGCAAAAGCACAGTCTGGGGCAGCTCTGTAGAAAAGGACCTGAGGGTCCAGGTGGACAGTGAGCCGAACATGAGTCAGAAGTGAGCTCTGGCAGCAACAAAAAACTGCATTAGCAAGGGAGTAGCTTGGAGGCTGAGAGAAGTGATTATATTCATCGGTTCAACACCCAGGAGACTGCATCTCAAGTCCTGTGAGCAGGTCTGGGTCCTCAGCATGAGAGAGGTGTTGACAAAATGGAGAGAATCCATTGTAAGAGCACTACAGTGTTTGAGGGCTGCAGACTGTGCCGAGCAAGGGGAGACCAGGTGTTCATTTAATCTAGACAAGATATCCAGGTGGGATCGAATTGCAAGCTTCTACTGCCTAAAATGGGGGTTGTAGAGAAGATGAAGCCAGAGTCTCCTTGAAAATGTCCTGTGAAAGACTAGGAGATAACGGTCACAAGTTGCAAAAAGGGAAATTCCAACTGGATCTAAGAAGGTTTGCAGCAATAAGAGTGGCTGTGCACTAGAACAGGGATCAGAGAGACAGTGGTGGCTCCAATGTTGGAGATTTTCAGAATGTGGCTGGACAAGGTCATGAGTAACCTGCACTTACTTACGGGACGTACAGGAAGTCTTTTGAATGTCAACCAGACAGTATTTTCAGGCACAAATAGATGATGTGTGACAGCTTTGTGTTTAAGACATTCCCATAACCCCTGCTTTTCCTAGTTTTGATAGGCCACCTTGGTCCTTCCTTTATGTTCTCATTATTTTAGAAAAATTCAAAGTGGTGTTTTTAGATTCAGTTTCATGTTAGTGAATCTTTGCAGCAGAAAATTACTTTATGCAAACAAAGAACAAAGATTCAATCAGATAAAGTCTTTGAACTTTACCACTGTCACTCAAATAATAATAACGAGTTGACGAAGTTTGACAATTATCATCTGTGTGAGAGATTTTGAGAAGCCATGGCATCAGTCCTGTAAGTGTCTGTGTGACTGGCTACCCTCACCTACTGATGTAGTTCAATAAGCACAAAACCAGAGAGCTGCTATAGAGGTTCCTTCATATTCAGCTCCAGAGTTTTCTCACTATGTACTTCTTCTAACATGGTATATTTAAATTGCATTTCGGAGCACACTTTTGTTTGCCATGCAGAAAGATCTCTGCTTAGGTGTTTTTAATTTAATTTCCAGTTCAAGTAAGAGGTGTTGAAATTTCTATCACATTTGCCCTTAGAAAATATTTGTTTGGGAGAACTAGTTTGATAAAAGTTTGGTAAGTTAACTTGAGCTCCAGAGAAGGACATAGTGCATATGTTTAGCTGCTGTTGCATATGTCTATCAGCAGTACACAGGGTACACACATTTGATAGCAGTTTGACCATGTATGGTTTCCCCAGTAGCCTAGCCTAGCTGGCTTGGAGCTATGTTAAAAAAATGAAGCAAAATTAGAGGTATAAAAAGTCACTGTAGTAAGATTTGTGTGGTTGCAAATAAAAATAAAACTTAGGTTCACAAGCAGAGTGGTATTTTATTACATCTGCTAATGTTCTAATTTTCTGTCTGTGTCATAATAAATGCCAATAAAATTTACTGTTTAATTCTCCTTTGAATTAGTTCCCATTTGTTGCAGTCATGTGAACATATTGGGGTGGCAGAAGCAGTGATGGAATAGGATACCCTTTGCAAAGTACAATAAAATCCTTTGTTTATACACTGTGCTGCTGTGCTTTTTTGGGTTTTTTTCTTTTTAATTTAAAGACGTTTATAGGCCACTCACTAAAGGATACAAATGTGAATTCTTAAACATGTTTTGCAAAGTTTTTTTTCTTGAGCTTTGTATTTTGGGGGAATGCATGTATATTTATTTGCATAAAAGTACCAGAAAAAAATCTCAGCTTGTTGCACTTAAATTATTCATAAAGTTTTGCAGACCTAACATTTGAATTTAGGTTACATGTGTCATAGCTTCCAACAATTCCACCATTTAAAAATTATATTTGATAAACCCATTCTATGTTGTAAATCACATCTTGGAATTTTCCAATAATGTTAGTTTGCAACTGTGAAATACAAGTCTTTTTATGTAGTTATTTGTTGGTCACCTAAACTAAAAATCCTTGCATCTGTTTTGTCTCAGTACACAGAAACCTGAATGGAGTTTTATTGGATAAAAATAAAGGAGAAGATAAATAATAGAATTTTAAGTAAAAAATGAAAATTATCGCGGTCAAATGCCTTGGCAGGATGTCTGTTTTCTCTAAACTTTGAAAGCATTCTGTTGCTTTAACAGAAGAGAGATTTTATGCCTCTGCCATATCATATATTATCATATATTTCCATTATCATGTATTTCTTATTTGGGATTTCTTAAATTTGAAAAACGTGCTTGCTTCTTTGAAAAAGCAAACATTGTGAAACCCTGGACTCTTTGGATTAGACTTAAATGCAGAGAGGTCCTTCTCATCTGGCTCACCAAGAAAAGGCTGGAGCACAGTACAGAACAAAGATGAAGAGGCAGCAAAGATACCTTGTTTATATAGCCACTGCTCCTTTTGGTAGTGATTCCTTCCCAAATTACCCCATTGAACTCCATGCCTGAGGTTTTTCTTTTGTTGGGATTCTGTTGCTTCAATGCACAGTTTTGGACACAGCTGAGTTTACAGGATCTAAATTACCTGCTTAGGCTAGAAGAACGTCTTGTCTTTATAATGAGCTGTGAAAAATAAAGAATCCACGTGCTCCAGATTGACTGTATAGGGAGCCTGAAATTAGATTCCTCAAGATATAAACACAGTTATAAGTACAAAGTGAAGCATAAATATGAATGCTGTCAGCATGTTTAGTGTTTAGTGTAAAGGACCCCTGGGTGGGACCGCTGGATACAGAAACAGTGGGAGTCACAAATGTCACGCCCATATAGAAATGATGAATAGGGTTAAGATTTATTGAAATTTTTTTCTTTTCACGGATTTTCAGAAGGGTGCATTTCCACTGAAAACTTCCATGTACTTCTGTCGTTGGCACTGTTAGTTCTCAAATTATCTAATGAAGCATTTTGTTCCCAAATGCCCAGGAACAATTTTTGTTTCTATTCTAAATCAAGATTAACTGAAGCACGGCCCAGTATGAACCCTGTTCAGTGACATGCAACTGGGCAGAGCCAGTGTTAGAACTAGAAGGAAGGCGTTACTGAGCATGGTATACACTTGTAGTGTGAAAATGACCTGCCTGAATGTCTTCCCAAAATTAAATGAACATTTGCAACCTCATTTCCAGTCCTCCAGACTCCCATTACTAGGTAAAGTACTTGCTGCTTTGATTTCACTATTAAGGACTATTAAGGGTAGCAAGCACTGCTTTGGATAGCAAGTGTTTGCAGATGGATCCCTAAATTGCCTCCTATGAAATGAAAATGAGAACAAGGATTTTGAGGGAGGTTGAAACAACTGCTAAACCTATTACTAACGGTTGATTGGAAATTTTGTAACATATCCAGAAAGTGTGCTATAACATAGAAGAACATGCAAAAACAAGGCCAAGACCATATTTCTAAAGAATTTCCATCATCTCTACGTTTTAATGTAGGAAATATCTCTTAAATATTGGATATGTAAGATATAAAAATAGCTTTCAGTTTGATTTACATGAAATGGTGACAATATCCTAATGGCAACGCTGCAACTATTTGTTGTAATAAGCACATTTGTGAAAACAATAATAAATTTTGAGGGGTAAATCACTCTTCATATTGAATATGTTACTTAGACAATATAAGGATCTTCACGGAATGTATTTTTTTGTCCCTTCATAACTAGAAAAACAAAGGCACAGTAAAAAAAATCCATAACTTTATCCGTTTCTTTCCTTGACAGTCACAGAATTAAATTAATCTGCATTCTAATTCTACTGGCATTGATGAAATTAATTCAGGAATTCATACTCTGCAATTCACTTATATTTTTTTCTTTTGATTGTACTTTATTTGGGAAATAGAAAAGTATGATGCTGTTTTAATTTTCTGGAGGATGAGCACTTTGCAGGAATAGAGATTTTCAAGAATTACATCAAATAACACCCACAGTGTACCTGACATAGAGAAAATATTTCAAAGATACAGAATGGAACAATGACTTTACTTACTCTGGGGAAAGGTCCTAATTTCAGTGAGTCCATAGGAAAAATGACACTGACATCAGTGGGTCAAGATCTGGCATGGTTTCGGATTTCCTTGGAACTCCATGAACATTTTAGATCTAGTGCTAAGTGGCGTAAAAACATTTGCCTTGTGTGTGGAGAGGCCCTGATCCCTTGAATCATTGCTGTTGGTCCCATCTGACATAGGTGTGATGTCCCATTACTGGGAGGAGCAAACAGATGTTCCCCAAGCTGTTCCTTGTAAAGCCTGAGCATCACCTGCCTCTAGGAAAAACACGTGACCTCTACAGACAACACAGATGTTGAGTGCCAGGTCTCACGTTCTCACAGATAGTCAGTTCAACTGCAGTGTCTGCGTTCTTATGTGTCCTGGTTTGGACAGGTGTCTGCTAAGGAAGGCAGGAGTCCCCCTCCCACCCCGGACTATTATAATTTTGAAAGTGAGGGGCTTTCAGGCAAATATATCAGAAATAGGAATAACAGGTCTTTACTTATATATATGCATATATGTACAACAAGGCAAAGGAAAAAAAAAAAANAAAGGACAATTGGGCCCCTCCCTTGTGGCTGGCTAGGTCCTTTGTTTTTCTTAAGTACCCCAGCAATCGCCCCTTAACATGGGGAAAAAATTCCTTTGAGAGGAGAAAAGAACACATGCACACACAAAAAGAAAACCTTCTCAACCCCCAACATTATGTCAATTAATGTGTTATTTGAGGTCACTTGCCTCCTGTGTTGTTCTTCTGTAGGATTATTGCGAAGCCTGTGCATTTGTTGCATCTGTTGTGTATATTTTTTGCAGCAGATTGATTGACCTTACATGTTTTCACTTCCTGCAGTCACTATCTGGCTAACAAGGAAGGCAGGAAGCAGCCAGAAAATGAGAAGGCTTGGGATCTCTGAAACTGTGGGGAGAAGAGTCAGAATTTGGAGCAGAGTGAGGATGGATGAAAAACAGATGTTTTACAGAGGAGTGGTGGGAGCAGGGTGAAGCAATAGCAGATTTCAGGCAGAAAGACTTATCATTGTTAAAAGTGTGAGTTTGATGCTAAGCTATAATACCAATAATGTATAGTGTGACTTTGTGTAGTGTAATCTTCTGTTCTGAGAAAAAGTAACAATCCTAAAGTGGCATCACACAAGCTAATCTTATGCAAGGAAGGTAGAGAAAAGCTTTTTACATACCAATTAAATTACTTGGCTTGAAAATACTTCTTTTATAACATTCTGCAGCATTATTTCTTCCTGATGTTTTCCCTCTGATTTTATGTGGTTGCACTGGAATTATCCATGGTCATCCTCCTGCTGTATTCCTGGTATTTACTGACTACAGCAGTAGAACAGGGTTGAGCTGTGGATTTGGGAGATAGGGTGCTGGAAGAAAAAAAGTCAAATGGAAACACCAGAAGTCTCTACATTTCCCTAGAGTCAGCTCTATAGAGGTTATTAATTGGGAAGAGAGGCATGGTTTTGGACTAGCCTTAAAATTTTTCCGAGTGCAATCCAGCATTCTTCTGAGTGCAGAATGTCAGACAGTGTAAAATCAACACGTAAGAGGTAACTAAGTTGCTTTTCCCAGCAGCTGTTTTTCTGAACTGCACGCATAGTGATTTAGTATTACAGAATCACAGAGTAATTCAGCTTGGAGAGGATCTCAAGCAGTCATCCTGTCTGACTTGTTGCTCAGAGTAGGATTGGCCCTAAAATCAGAGCAGGTGGCTTGGGACTTCAGCCAGTTTGGTCTTTAAAACCTCCAATGATGGAGACGACACAGTCTTTCTAGGTAACATGTTCCACTCTCTGATTATCGTAATAGAGGAAAAGGGTTTCCTAATATCTGGTAAAAGCCTGCTTTTTATCTTGTAACTGTCATCTCTTGTGGTCCCATCCTGTACCACTGTGGGAAGAGCCTGTCTCTGTCTTCTCCACAGCTTTGCAACAGGTACTGGTAGTCTTCTATTAGGTCCAAATTCTCTCCTCCAGGCTTAACAAGCTGTGGTCCCTCAGCCTCTTCCACCATGACAAGAACTCCAACTCTGTCTAACCATTTTGGTGGCTTTTCACCAAACTTACTCCAGTCTATCTTGTACTGGGGATTGAAAACTTTATGCAGTATTCCAGATCTGGTCTAATAAGTGCTGAGCAGAGGGAGATAATAACTTCTCTGGAACTGCTGGATGTATTCTTGTTAATATAGCCCAGGATGCAGTTGGCCTTCTTTGTTGCTGCTGATGCTTTGCCTTGCTGACCCCCCGGACAAGAGAGCTGTGACCCAGACAAGGGGATGCTACTTTGTTCTGGCTTTACATCTTCCACTTACCTCTTTTTTCGGCATGGTCCTGGAGCCTGAAGGTTCCAGCTGTCCTGCAGACGGCTGAATCAAAGGGTGTTTCTTCTCAGAAAACGTAAGGATAATTCAGGGCTGCAGATATTGCCAGAGAAGCTGCAGCCTTTGTGTAATGGATGCCATAGAAATACATGTATTGCAAGTGCTGGTTCTACAAACGCAGTGTCTGTGTTTCCTTTGTAGTGAAGGGAGACAGACAGGTTCCTTGTTCAGTAAGGCAGGAGTCAGGCACTGACTGGCTCAACAATTGTTCTTAACAATCCCTTTGCTCCCACCATTTGATTGTCCTCAGCTGAACAAGAGTCTGAGAATCTTAATTTCACACCATTGTTGCAAGTCTGAGATCACAAACATCAGCTCCAATTACCATATCAATTTTTTAATTTTGTAGACATATTTGTTTTTTTTCACTTGTCTTTTTACCCTTTCCACATGAAAATGACACTCGGCAACAAGAATGGCCAAGCTACTGAAATGAACTAGAGAATGATACTGAGAAGCAAGGCATTTGTATGAGCATATTTGTAGAGAACTAGGCTTTGGGTGGGTGGAACATGCCTGTTGAAAAGGTTCTGTGGTAAAATTTACTGGAGCATAACATAGAGGATTTGAAAGACACGGATAAGCCAGACCAACCTATGTGTTTGCACTGTTTAGAGTGACATTTACAACACAGGGTGGTAAACCAACCTCGTTTCAAAATGAACCAATTCTCCAGGCACCACAGAGATCAGCAGGAAGTGAAGCCTGTACTCAGAAAAAGGCCAGAAGAGGAACTAGTACAGTTTGATGGACTACCCAGCACTGCACAGGGATCATGACAGGAGTGAACAATGAAGGAAAAGCTGGCAGTTGATGTACTTAAAGATCAGAGAAAGAAGAGCAGTGCAATTGCCTTTAGATCCCATGGTAAAATTTTTCACCTACCAAAAATGTATTTTTCAGTAATATTACATTGAAAAAAGTAAAGTATTGTGGTGACAATACTTTATATCCTTTATTGAAGCTATTTCCTGTCAAAAACAAGGTTTTTTCTGTCAATTTTATAGTAACCAAAGAATAAGTCAGCTCTTGTGTGGCACTCAGCCTAGTCAGATACCAGAATATATCACACTTCAGCTCACACCAGGTGTGGTCAGAGGTAGATGTAGCTGCATGTCCTGGGTTACCTGGTATTCTATTACCATTTTTAGCAATGTTCCCTGCCTCCTCCCTTTGGGCTATGATCTGTTAATATGCCTGTCAATGAGTCACTGATAACTCGCTCCTGGACTATCTCCTGTTAATGGCCCCATCTGTGCCTNATACATTTTCATTGAATTTCACCAATTTAGGCACACATGATTTGGCATTCACAGTAGCTGTTTAATTAAAGTGTTACCAAAACAACTCTCTTTCGGTATGCCACAGCTCTATACCACGCATTCATATTCTCAGAGATGCTATTAAATTTAACAGTTGTTATTTCCCCTGTAGTTAGAAGTAATACAGACAGTCCAAACATCTGTTACAAATTATACATCAAATTACCGAAACCTGTCATTCAAATAACTCTTTCAGCTTCTACAAACCAAACAGTTGTATCCAGTCTGTGTCCAGTTTGGGGACAGGTGTACTTGCCCATATGATTGCATGTATAGCAGCTGTGCATGGACATTTAGGCTAGAAGTTTTAAAACGGAGAAATTACAAAGGAAGATATCGAGACCTCTGAAGTTTGGAAATCAGGCTAGTAGCAGTAGGTAACTGAGTAAGTACTGACTTATGAGTCAACCTTCTGACTCCTCCTGCTCATTGTTAGAAAATGGTTTGTTGCTGGTGTTTCCATAGACATGATTTGTTGTCAGTTCCAAAGTGCAACAGAGCATGCATGCACACAAAGAGAGTTTACTTTACAATGATAAACAAAGTGAACAGCTGCTTCAGACTGGTGATTATGTTGCACTGCAAGCCCAGGAAGATAAAACGTTGACTTCCTAGCACCACTATGTTCTTTCAGAACCGCCAATTTCTTTCTCGCTTTCACGCTTTCTAATCTCCCAAATTGTTTTTTTTAATGACACAGCTTACGTGCATGTAATGCTTTTCACCCAGAACAATGCCGAAGTGCCATACAGATACGGCATTGTATTAGTGAAGCTTCACAACAAATGCATGTTTCTGTATTAGCACTCTCTAGAAAAAGGACCCTGCGTGCATAACAGAAAGTACGTCAAGAAGAGGAGAGCGTGTGTATTCACATATGTTATAAATTGTTAGACTGAGAGTGAAGATTTAATGTAGAACCTTCAATGCTGTCTGTATTCACTTTCCTTTTAATAGTTCAAGAGTGTTAAAAACATGTTAGTTAAGGTTTCATGATTTGTAGGATAACTAGTAGATATCCCTGGCTTCTCTAAGTTGTGGGAGAATATTAAGCAAAAAAAGCAAAAGCCATAAAATGTACTATAAAAAAAAAAAAAAAGAAAATTGTCACTGAATTTAGTCTCACCACATAAATCAGGTTTTCACTTGCATTTCACTTGTTTTGATGTTTTGACAATAAATGTCTACAACTCTCCTTTTTCTGTAAAGGGCAAAAAAACACAGGTGTTATGATGATTGTTTTGTAAGTGAAACTAGTATTGAATAGCTTTTGTTTTGTATTTAATATCCAAAACATTGTTGTAAAGTGTACAGCAATTTTAAAAGCATACAACATTACAAACCATATGATATTACATATAGCTAAAGCTTGCGGTTTTTAAGTGTTGCCTATTATTTACCCATAATTACTTATAAACCTTGCCCTTGATAAGTCCTCTGGGATATAACCCAGCTGAATTTTGCGGCTCTTTATTGTCTCTACAGGGGATTTAATAAAAATCCTGCATAAAAATCTCTCAATTTCAGGGAATTTCAGTTCTAACTTTGACCCTAGCATTTCAGCAAGGTCTAAACCAGGCCGATTATCTATCTCCATAATTACAGTATTACAAATGCAGCTCTATACCCTTGTAATGATGTGAGACTGTTTCTTATTTGCTTGTATGCCAGATAACCAAATTTTTCATAGAAAATCTACTATGGAAAGAACCACTGAATAGACCAACCTTGCCAAAATTGTGGGGACCTAAATACGTAGCACCTCTGCAACTGCCATTTTGGCACACAACAAGAAATGGCATACACTGTATCTTGGTGTACTCTCTGAAAGCATTTCTGAGTTCTGGGTCTGTTTGTACATCCCATCTAACACATTTCCATGCACTCCCTTAGTGAGACGCATCAAAGTTTTAAAATAGGATCTTAACAGCAACCTTATCACGCTGGAATAAATTTTCCCAGCAATGCCCATTGCTAGGCAGAATTCTGAACTCCTTATTAATAGCTATAGCCCTACTGACACAAATACAAGGCCAGGCATTCAGCATTGTTTCTTCATCCTCATAAGCAGAAATGCTCAGTGGTATAGAATTAAATTCCCTGTCACAAGTGTGACAAAACTGCACCTACTGTACAATTCTCTGCCTTGTGCTTTTGATTATTTGCTCAAAACTCTGGTGACCTTAGCAAGGGAAAGAAGCTGCTGTACCATGACACAATGGCAGCGATCACTGTCATCCTGCTTCGTGGTTTGCCTGGAAATTGCTTGCAGTTTAGGAAAGCTTTCCTTTTAATTTAGTGCATATGTGAAATAAATTATACTATGGAATGGTGCTGTCAAATATTTATTTAGTATCTCAGTACTTTAGCTCACTTGCCAATCAGATAAAATTAGTTTTGAATTCTTTTATACTGACATCATTTTCCTAACTTACAAATTCCCTCTCAGGCAGAGAAGTAACAAATGTTTGCATTGGCCTGTTGTGAATAGCAGTGATGTTTAGGAATTTTAATGTACAGTTTAGTGTTTTTATAATGTCACTGTGAATCAGTGCTTAATTTTAGCCGGAGACAATTTTGTCCTTAAACAACTTTCTTCATGTATTTTTCTATTTTCTAATTCAGCCTGAGTGTTAATGTTGGCTCCTTTTAGATGATTTGTGTGGAGTTTCAAAGGCATAGGATTTCCCAAGACATTACTAAGCAGTAACAGTGGCTGCAAAGCCAAGCGTATATTGCTAGATCAACAAGATTGGCTTCTAACAATCAAATAGAAAACATAATTGAAAATAATGACTAGTGTTTTGAGAATTGTTTTACTTTGTGTGTTACAGTGCCAACATCTTTCCGCATAATCCTGCTGATTAGCTCTCATAAAAATAGCATATTAACTTGTGAAGTTTATGAAAATAAAGTCTGCTCTAGAATGTGTTGAAGTCAATGCAACTAATTTTAAAATATCTTTTCTTCTCGATATTTTCTTCATATAGGATAATAAACTGTCTGATACTACATGTCCTTAGTTGAAATTTTTGTACAAAAATAAGTTAATGATGTACTATACAGAAGTAACATCTTATTTGGATTCGTTTTGTGTTGCTAGAAGTTGTTCAAAATCCAAAAACTAAACCCAGACAAAAATTAATCTACATGGTTTCACTGAATTTGCTTGCTGAAATGTAGCAAATCTTGAACACATAAGTGCTTTAAAAACACTGCATTCCTACTGTGTATTTACCTTTTTCTTTGTGTTTTGCATGACTGAGAATTTTATCGCTGTCAACTTTCAGTCAGAGGATAGAACGTATTTGAATAAGCTTTGTATGGCCAATGTATAAAAAAAAAAAGAAACCGTGCTTGAAATGATGGGGAAGGATTTATTATGGAACTCCAGTTTTTCAGGTTTCTGGCTGGATTTTGTACCTTAAAGTTTTGCCTGTGTGGCTGCCTTACTTATACCTACATCAATAGTGAGGGATCACCAGAGCAGACAGGTTCTTGGGACCACTGGTGGGAATGTTTCTGAAGTCATTAGTGGTGAACAGTAGAAACACAGGAAGGTGAAAACATCTCTGCCCCTTGTCTGCCTGGAGAGAAAGTGAATCTCTCTGTATACTGACTGACAAAGGTAAAACTTGGAAGATTATGTTAATTGGGTAGTTAGTAAAGATTTACTTTCTTAAGTGTGTCATTTTTTAGAAAGAGGCATCATATGAAGTCTGTAATTCTAATAGTTATTTTACTCTTTATTGATCAAAAGTCCTAACTGTGCTTTTATAACAACTGTTTCTGTTTAACTGAGCCATATCAGCTTTGTACTAGAAGTTATAATAGAAGTAGAAATTAGATATGACCTGGCAATACTGCCTAACCTGATAATAGAGCCCAGCTTCTGTGGGGCCATTTACATTTGTGGTCATATAGAACAGTCTGTTACAGGATTATCCAAGAACAGAGTGAGCTCAGGCTGAAGAAACCTGAAATAGTATGTTTGTACTCCGAATTTCTCAGTTGTAACCAAGCATGTAGCTTTTTTTTTTACATTGTGTTCTGCACAATCAGACCATAGAAAATATTGCCTCCACCATTTACAGTGAAGAAGGCCAAGAAAAAAAGGGACTGAGGAACTGAGAGGCTGAAACTGTGGTCTGTGCATGGACTGAAGAGCTTTTTCTTGTGGTTCATTGAAAAAAACATTTAAGAACTATAACATCGTAGGTTAAGCTACCAGTACTGGGAGGGAACTGGGTCTGCAAGTAGATGTTTTCCTTACAAAGTGGTCTGCTGACTGAAAATCTGGAGCACCATCAGAGTTCAACTAATTGAGCCAGACAGCTTGTTAGACTGTCTTATAAAAGCTGGATGTCTGGCTAGATAACTTTTGGCACTTTGAAGAAAAGGAAGGCAGATTTATGAACTGGACAAATGAGCGTTACAGTCAGGAATTTTTCTAACACCTTGGCTCTATCTCTGGGAGACTCTTTGACTCTCAAAAAGGTGCTGCTTCAAAGGACACTTTCTGTCAGCTTTTAAATGCACCGTGCAGCCTTGGATATTACTGCAGATTTTAAGCACCTTATCTTCCTGTGCAGCTCAGGAAAGAAGCAGGGTAAGTTTAGAGCCTGTTTTATTCCCATTTATTCAGTACCATGAAAACTTATAAATGGCAAAAATGTTCAGGAAGGAGACAGGTGTGCCTGCACGAAGAGGAGGAACAGGGTGGTGTTAACATGCAGAAAGAACATTGGGGCACTTCTGGAAAGGTGAACCGGAATCTGTGATCTCCTAGCACTGCTGAGGCGTTAGAGACATTCGTCTTCCTCACGCCATACATGCAATCACAGCAGGCACGCACCTCTGATGCACCCACAAACCCCTTGTGCTCCATTCTGCTTGGACAGGAATTGCTGAGCCCCTTCCACGGCTGGCTCTCAGCCGTTGTGCCCTAACTCTCCGTGTCCTGAGCTACACCGCCGATTAGCCTCCATATGCTCGGCCCCAGCAGGCAGCCAACAGCAGCGCTGCCAAGGTTTCTGCGTTTGTTTTTGCCTTGTCGGGGTTGCACGTCATTCCAATTCAGATCCATCAAACTCTCCACCGCAGAAACTGAAACACCGTGGGCAGAGGAATACACAAAACAAAAATTTCTTGGAAAAACCCCAGTCGCTGTAATTGTAAATAGCTGTTTTTCTTCTTTGTATGCTACTTCCCTTATGGATTCCACAGTTTCTGATTTCTGAGCCTTATATCAGGTCAGAGAGGAATAGACAAATTCATTCCTGGAAGTGATTGAAAAATAAGACAGCAGAGAGAGGCACATGTTGTGGGGTATTTCCAGTATGACCAGTGTGCCAGCCATCTTGCCTACACAAACAGAAGGAAACAACTGAGAACTGAGAACATTGTCACAGGTTTGCAACTTTTTTATGGTTCTGTTCCCTCTCATAACAAAGCAAAATAGAAAATACAAAGATTTATGAGAACTGAACACTTTTTTGCCTATCACAAAGATCTGATCAAGTTTGGAGAAGTTTTGAATGCAAGCTGAACTGTTACTGAGACATCATTGAGGTTGTTAAAAACAAAGCTAAGCAAAACCCCTCACACCCGAGGTGAACATGATGCTGTGGCTTAGCACGTTCCCTCTTCATCCCTGGGAACCTCAGGGCAAACAATGCTCACCACTTGAGAGCGTTGTCACGCTGCCACTCTTTTTTGCCATTATTTGGTCTCTGCGGTCACAAGAGGCCTGGTGGCCTGGTGGACCAGCCACAGAAATGACGCAGAAGAGTACATTGTTTTCAGAGCCAGACTGAGAGTCCATCCACACTTGGGAATTGAGAAAGGAGGAAGAAAAACAGTCACAAAATTCCTCTATTCCTTATTTCAATCGCCACTTCTTCTTTTCACCAATTTTCAGGGTGCGCAGTGCCGATTTGCAGGCAGTAGATTTTAAGAGTCAGTCCTAAAAAATCCTGCACTAAGATTTAAGGTAAGAGTAGAAAAGGAAGCAAATGTATGAAGAAAGCTCAGGCTGATTTTTGGCAAGTCCTCTGCTTGATCTGTGCTGCACTGTTGCCACTAAGTGTTCCAAAATCATACGTGATGAGGGTGGCTTAAAAATAATTAATTTGGAGTTCCTTTTTATTTGCCTTCTGACTTAAAAATAATCAATTTGAGGTTCCTTTTATTTGCCTTTGGTTTCTTAGCCTTCAGGGTACGCTCAGATAATGTTTTCTCAGAAACCATGTGTGCTAGAAAGCTGTTTTCTCTTTTTCAAATAAAAATTACTCTATCTCAAGTCCATCCCTAACCCTATGCTAAGGTTTCATGTATCAAATAACATAAGATGTGCAATAAGCTTACTACAGGTGAAACCATTCATCTTGCTCACCCCGTGTTTTGTTTTGTTTGCTGTAGTCTAGGGTAGGACAGAAGAAGGAGTAAGTGGAAAAGTTAGTATGAATAAAAACATGAGAACAGAGAGTTAGGGAAGGAGGGGCGTAACTTAATGGCACAAAAAAGAGAAAGGAAGGTGAGGGTGGAAACCAAGATGAAGCAGAAGGATGGAAATATTCACCATGGGTAAGATTTAGGAGGAGAAAGCAAAGCTAACAAAGAGCAAAGATAATTCTGCCTATACCCGCCCTTTAGTATGACAGCTGCTTTGGAGCTCTGGAATCTATACATAGCTATAAATAGCTATGTATCTGTAATTAATTATTTGAAGTCATGCCAATATTTAACCAAGGATTAGACCTGCCAAAGTAAATGGGCAGCAGCAGGTGGACCTTTGGAGACCAGGTATTTTCAAACTTCTAAATGCTGCACACTTGTGTTGTTCTGCATACATGTGTCTTCTAGAGGGCCAAGTTAACTTGAAATTCTGAGATTTTTAGAGAGTTGGGTTGGAGGGACACTCTTTAGATTCTTAGGTCTGAAAATAAATCTGCAAAATTTGCTCTCTTTTTGTAACTCTGCTGAGGGCTCACAGTCTGATTTTCGGTAGCATGAGTATGTGTGGTACATGACTTCCAAAAGATCTGAAGGAACAATTCAGAAAAACACAGAAGTCTGGCTGTTTCTTCAAAGTAGAAAGTTCTTCTCTATTTTAGAATTTATTCCCCTCTTCTATATATTTTTGCTCCTGTGTCTCCTGTAGCATTCTTATCCCTTTCATGTGATGTAAAATTGTCTTTCCATTGCTCTAACTCTTTTATGTTTCTCTCTCTGCCCCAAAAATTGGAGACGTCCTACTTAATGTACATTGAACTTCCTCACATCTTCTTTTAAACACGTCAGTGAGTTTGCAAGATTTCTATAACATGAGCCATAAGATGTTCTGTTTGCAGCCATCTACTCTTAGAGGTTGTGAAACAGATGTGTCACGTTTTGTACCTTCTTAGCCACCCCATGTATCCCGCATCCCTCTGGAATGAAGAGTAATAAATGTGTTATTTAGATTGAGAGGTTGGATTTAGCTTTGTTGTAGTTGGTGAGCTGTACTTAATCTTGGTAAACGTCAGGATTTTTTTCACCCCAGATTGCAAATGAAAAGCCAAAATTAGAAGGCTGCTCCTTGTATACAATCTACCTGGAAGGAAGTGTTCTCACAGAGTGATGAATATATAACCAGAGAAGCATTGATTTTGTGACTTGGATGAGAAGCTAAGACGGCTATTGTGATACAACTCTGACTAGTAAAAGGTTGAAACACAGAAAAAACTTGAATTTTCTTTAACTTCTCTCTATCGCACACAGAGGCACAGAATATTTGTATTTGGCATTCACATGCAAAGCTCTCTCTCATCTCTTCTCCCTTAAGACTGCTTGGCTTAGTAGTAAGTGCTGGTTGTGCTTTGCAAGGCCAACAAATAGGCCAAAGAGACCAAAAAAAGGTCAAGCAATAAAAGAGAAAAGATGAATTGATAAATATGCTATAACTAAAGACCAAAGAAGATTAACACAGGACTTACTTCAGGCATTATGTGTTCGTCAAAAATTCATTGCTGATTTAAAATTGACTTTTAGTAAAGTAATTGGGACAGCAATACCTCAGCTACTGAAATTAGATAATATTTATTGTATAATAAATACCAGTTTATTTATCAAAATATTCTATCAGATATCTTGCTGTATAACCTTATCAACCCATAGACTTTTTTTGTGCCAATATTGAACTTTAAATCTAACTTAATTTCATTCTTTAGAACATCTTTTTTCATACATGTAATGAGACATACTCATGAGGCACGCAGAAAAATTACAAAAGTTCTCCAAATGGGAGGCCTTAGCCACCTATGTTATTTTGGCAGTATCAGCATATGATTATGTCTGCAACATTAGATCCATGCCTGGAAATCACCTATTGCCAGCACTTGCGCTGCAAAAATAAAGAACCAGGGAAAATATTTCTCCCTTTTTCTCTCCCTCCCTCCTTCTTCTACACCCACAGAAGGACACCCACCCACACGTGGGTGTGTGTGCATGCACGCACGTACACACAAAAAGCTTCTGTTCTGATTCCCTTCTCCAAGCTTCTTTGTAGGATTACAAATTGCAGATGTTCCAAACTTCAGGGCAGGGTTCGTTTTTGTTTGCAAATGAACTATATTATTAATATGTTAAAAAATAAATTACTCATCTTCTCAGTAGGAATATTCAACCCCTGGACTGTCCTAGGAATACAGAGTTATTACAAATTTCCTTCTACTTAGGGAGTTAAAATGATCAATTCTTTGAGGACACACACTGTTGGTTTTTCTTTTTCTTTTTTATTTTATTTACCAAATGAGGGATAATAGGTCTTTTCTTTTTTCTAAATAAATATTTTAATATCAAAAATATCCTGGCTACTTCCACTGCTAAAAGTGCATGCTTTGGTGTCCATTTAAATTTAACATGACAACATATTTATATTTTCTGGGGATTTTTAGCTAATAATAATCCACTACTATTTTTGTAGTGCATAATAAAAATCAATGGTTGCAATGTTAGTAGCCTGGCATTTGTGGAAACACCAATTACAGTTCCTTACATTATTCAACTCAAACCAACTGCAAGACCTGACAAGTTCAAGGGGCTGACAGTAACTCGCTGACTGTTAAGACCATATTTTGGTACACAAATTATGTTATTTCCCAACCCCCCTTACCATTAGGGGGTTGTGGGCTTTGCCTTAACAGTTGTTCCGTTGTTAGTTAGCTCCAGAGGACTGGGCTTACTGCAAAGATGGAAGCGTAGTGAACTTTAGATGTTTTGGATGGTATTTGGCAGGCAGTGTGAACATGGTTTGAATGCTGTTCATCGGTTTTCTCGACACAAAGTGAAGGGTGTTTTGAAACGGAGAAGGTGCAAGGTGATGCTCCCAAAGTGAACCCTAAACATTGTAAAGCTGATGGCAGGTAGGTCTGCTGATATAAGCTGCTTGGGTATTTGCCACGCACCACACCCCCCCACACATCCCACCCCAGAAGAGCTGAGTGTCAGTATGAGACTCAGAAGCTGAAGACTTGGAGGAAAGATACAAAAAGATGCAGGAGAAGAGATTGAGAAGAATCTGATAAATATATTTTCTGAAAAGATGGAGGTGGGGGAATTGAGAAAACAGAAAGTAGGCTTCCCTAGCCTAAGAGCAAAAGAGCTTGATAATTTTCCTTCTATCCTCTTCTCCATGCTTCAATTCCCCGAACTCCCACAGTAGCTTGGAAACATCTGCATCTCCATGAGCTTTTCAGATCTACTCTCTGTTACACTAATTCTTCCAATGATCTTTACATATCACTCAGAAGCCTTATGCTCCCAAATGCTTAGTTCCATGCTCCTCAAGTACCGGTATATATTGGAAAGATCATGGAGAGGTGTGAAAGAGGTCTGACCTGAAAGTTTGCTATGAGGAAAAAGGGAAGATGGCGAGGGTGGAAGGTTATTTTCTTCTCAAGTATGAATGAGCAGCTATGACAAGAAAGACTCAAGTTTCTTCAGCATTTCCCATTTTCCTATTCTTTACGGTCTTACCAAAAATTTACAGTGACCTTAGTAATGGCATGCTTGGTTTGTGCAAAGAGGGAAAGCATTTCAAATATTGGTATCAACAGCCTTGCTTTCAACTACCTGTACTCAGTTCTGCTGAGTTAGGAAACATGACAGCTTTATCCTACCTGTTACAGCATGCTTGTGCAATGTCATTTTCCCCAAGTGGAATTAGGAAAACACAGCACTTTAGAGTTTGCATAAAACTCTACTTAAAAATACTACTGGCTGAGTGCAAAGCACTATCACAAGTTCTTGCATAAGGTTTCCAAACTGAAAAGCATCCAAAACTCACATTTCATGACTATACCAGGTCTGGTTACTGTGACAGTCTGCCATAAAAACCTTCTGCTTCATCAGAGCCCTGTGCTCCCTTTGGCTCGGTTGTTCCTTCCACTGGGACCTTGAATTCCAGGCACTGAGGTGAAGAATTTTCTCAGTTGCCTTTGCTCAACACAGCACTTGGTCACACCCCAGCAGCTGAGAACCTGTGGGGTGGATCAGAGCCACAAGTTGAGCCACATAAATGTGCAATAAATAGATCTTAGTTGAACCAGTTGGTGCTGTAAAATGCTGGGGTTTAGGCAGCTGTATTTAAGAGCTCTGCTGTTCAAATGATCACAAATAGACTGGTAACCCACTCCCAGGAGGCACAAAAAATGTCAAGTCAGTTTAGTCAACGTGCGAGTTTTTGGCAGTTCAGCATTTGACCAGTGAGCTTTTGGGCACCAGCCATGGCTCTGTGACACAACACCCATTTCCTGTGCCACATATAGCACTAGAGGGCAAAGCTAACACCTAACGAGAAATTAGGGTGACTTAAGGTCCAAGGAACGTACCTGAGAATGCAATTAAACAAACTTCTAGGAAATAGCTGGAGAAGGAAGCTGAGACACTAAAGTCAAAATATTAGGTGACTGATAAAATAAATGACAAATTAATTGCTCTGCTGGAAGCACGACAAACACTACAACCATGGCCTTGTATATTACCCACAGCTGCTTGGGTGCATTTGCAGCTCTGACAGACCCCTCCTTCTCCCATATTTGCAAGGGTGTCTTTGCAAACGGAAGGATTGGACGTGTCCCTTTGTAAAGCAAAGCTGAGATGCCAGAGCACAGTTCTGCAAGAGGAAGGAAAGTCTATGCTATGTGCTGTGTGCCAGGGAGGTGGCAGCTTATAAATTTGCTGGGGCCAAAGTCCTCCTGCCGCTGGCCCTGTAGTATTCCTGGGTCTCCCTACGGTGTGGTTCACAGGTGGCTGGAGGCACTCCAAGCGGGAGTGGAGGGAGACGGTGGGAGGTTTTGTGATAAATGCTAAAGGTCAGCTGTTGTGTGTTGGTCCTTGTTGGTGCAGGGGCTGCAGCACAGCACCTGCTGATGCAGGTAAGGTGCTGGTGTGAGCACCCTGCTTTGGAGGAGACTCACAGCACTAGTGAGACCTCAGGAAGGGACTGTCTTTTATCTGGTTGTTGCCCTGGGACTGTGAGAAGGTGAACCACATTCCATGCCGCATATCCACAGTGTGAAGAATTCAGCAGCTATAGACTGGGTAGATGCAGGCAGCCTTGAATTTGATTGCTCTCTCTCATCTAACTGCAGGTCATGGCTGGTGAAGGTTGGAGAGTGTGAGAAACTGGATGAAATAGTGAAATGGGAGTGGTTTGTCTGCAGGCTCAACATGGGAATCTAGGCAAGGTATTAGATTCTTAGCCACCTAGACTTTCACAGTTGCTCACAGAGAACAAAGAGAAACCATTTGGGTAAAATTAAGTACTTTTCTACACTGCTACATAACTTTCATCCATTAAAGTGCTGCAAGGCCTTAAAAAAAGAAGTGAAAGTTACCATACTCCCCCAGCCAAATAGCACCAAGAGCAGCCAAAAGTTTTGTTTACCTCTATTTGTCAGAAAAACAGAATTGAACTAATTTTGTATATCACTAATATTGCAGCTGCTGTTTCATGACCAGATATCTTCATTCTTTTCATGAGACTGCTCAGTCTCCGAGAAATGAAGTGTGATTTTTACAGTTTACATGGCAATGATTTATATGAGGGTCATGGCCTGTCACATGACAACGCCTGACCCCACATAACGTGATGTAAGTGTAAGAATCACACTCTTTCTTAGGGTCAGCAGCTCCATGACACAGGTCTCTGTGTTCAACCAACCACCCACAAAGTGGAGGAAATATGTCTTTTCCCTTTTTTTAAAATTTTCTTTTTTTTTTTTTTCAGCTCCCTGAATTACTTTCAGGTTGTTCTACACATTTCTACTTTTTCATTTAATTAGGTGCAAACACTCTGTATAAATAAAATTAAAAGTTCCCTGCAGCTAGTAGACTCTTGCAGACTGCCAGACACTGAAAAATATTTGTCTGCGTTGCTGTTGCCTAATATTTCACGTTTTATAAACAAAGAAATCTTTCTCTCCCTCTTTTTTTCTTTCACATTTCCAGTTAGCTTTTGGGGGTTAAAAGCTTGGATACAGCTGCAGAATAAGTTTGGATCCCAGCATACACTAGGCGTACTATCCATGAAAACAATAGGTGTACAGTGCTACCAAGGTTTCCTGCCTGCCTTTTAGTCACACAAACTGCATATCCTTTCAGAGATGTCATTGCGGTGCTTGTATGTAAGTGCTGCATCATCTGTAAGGTGTTTCAGATCCCTTTACATGGTCCTTGGGTAGGCAAGCCATAGTTCTTTATGTCCTTTTTCTAGTAGGGGCACAAGGCATAGATTTCCCCAATTATAATGATATGATACCTCAAAAGTACCTGTAAAGAACTTATGTTGATTTACTAAGAGCATATCAGAATGGTGTGTAAAGTTGGTTATCTCTGTTTATATGTGAAGAGAGAGAGTCTGGAGAGGTTGTGCAGGCTTACAAGTTGATGTGCTACTAAGCTGCAAACTCAAATCCTCTTGGTTTCCACAGTCACCACCACTGTTCTCCACAGAGAGCCGTCATCAACATGTGTGGCCTGTAGGAAACCAGTTATTTGGTTGCATTTATGTATAGATCAACTGGTATCTGAAAGTTTGGAAATGGTAACTCATACCTGGGCAAGGATCACCACAAATAGTTACAGAGTTATCCTATAGTGCCATAATTCTAGGTAGATGCAGCTGAGTATAAGGCACTTAGCAAACTCTATGCCTCAGTTATTTCTGTATTTATCTCCTTTCAACTTCATCTTGAGACAGTGCTTCAGAACTTCCAGACTGTATCATAAATTCTAATAATCATGCTGGTTAGAGCAATTTAGTCACCACCTCACTCATATATTAATCTGGATCTCTTTCTTAAAAAAAAAGTAATGAAAATTTAGGACGAAAAGTAAACCTAAAGACTATATCCCATTTATATTCAGTTCTTCAAGCTAAATTATGCAGACTGTCAACATCTGAAGCTATTGCATTATGTAGAGAAACAAGTTAAACAGAATCTCATGCTTTAGTGACAGAAGAGAGAGGAATCTTTTTCTGAACAGAAACTTTATTTCTATTGTGCTTTATTCTGATATGAAAAGTGACCTTTCCTATGGCTTTCCAGCATTCTTCAAAGACCAGTTTCTTGGCCAGCTGCAGCACTTCAACAAATCTCCCAACATCTGTCCAGTTTGGCTTAAGATAGCAAAGGTTTCTGAGTGTCTATTTGCTCAAAAGTTGAGGATTCTAGTCCTTATCTTGCTCGAGATCATGTGTTAGAATTTGCAGAATTGGAGCAATGTCTACAGTGTATAAATTTTCAGTGGCAGAAACTATATATTCCCAGTAGTAGATACGAAGAGAAAAAATACAATGATATCTATTGTAAATACACGTGTTGCTCTTTGCAAACGTGTCTTTATTCACTGGTATTTGTTTTAGGTGTTTTATTTAGTCATAAAAATTTACTCTAATTGAATGACATATTCCAGATACAAATGTGCACAGATGCTGTTCAGGTAGTAGATGTCCAAACGTTTATTCCGTGCTTCACAGCACACAAGTGTCTTGTGTGTGTGCATTCATACGTGTATGTACATACTTTATAACTCAGTGCCTTCACGTGTCTTACTCACTACATAAAAGTTTGCACACAGTGAAGCACTGTTTTATAAAATATCCTCATTGGCACCTTCTCTGCTCCCAAGGCAGGCAGGATCTATCAGTGGTGTAAAGCTGCAGGCACAATTAATCTTTTGTAATCTGTCATAATACATTGTATTTTATACACTGAATAGTCTGACTTATGTGTTACTGTAGTGCTATGATTGCAAGAGGTTCTGAGCAAAAGGTTATATCTGTTTCTAAGCATCTTAACTTCCAGATCTCGTTTTGAGATTTTGGTTCCAAGAAGGATTTGATTTTAAAAGCAGGATTTTTTTCTTGATTAATGTTGATTTCAATGCAAAACCATGCATATCTTCTAAGTATAAAACCTTCTCTGCTGAGGTTTATAAAAATCTTCCAAAATACGCTAAGACCAGGAATTTTTGCTGATAGAAATATAAGACTGGAACGACGACTGTTTGGCAGTGAAATACTTACCTTCGAGGAATTAATAACTGGTAAATGCCCTTACCTTTCCACACTTACAGACATACTTTACAGTTGAGATGGGGTGGCAAGAAGAAGCCAGGTCATTCTATTAACTGTTCATGCCTTCAAAAGGGGAGAGATCTTGTGGTCTTGTGGTAATTCTTTAAAATCAGTAAGATGTTCTACTCAAGAGTACAAGCTGAGATTTTCCAAGACAGGAGCCAGAGTGGCAACATGCCTTTACATATATCAGCACAAGGAAATGAGCCAAATATAGCAAAACTAACCCAAGATACCTTAGGAATTTTAGATGGAAATCCGGAAGATACCGTCCTTTCCTCCACCTGCTTTGGCCACACTCATAAGGACAGCTAGGGTCCAGCAAAGTCATCATCCCTATGACAAGTGTCAGAGAGACCTGCAGCTATTGCTGTAGTCATCTTAGGTCTCTGTGCATATGTGAGTCTTGCTGGAATTATTTATTCTGTTTCATGGAAACTCTTTGCTGTGTCACTAAAAGTGTCCACCACTTTTTAAAATAGCGGTAGGAACTATTGGTGTATCAGAGGGTTAAAACTGTGTTTTATGCCATTAGCTACATTGCTAGTAAAAGAAACATAAACTCAATGAATGTTACAATTTTCTGTTTCCCTTTCTGTCATGTTGCATGTTAACTCCTGTTGTACAGAGCTTAGAGTTTCTGTTGAAATGAAACGCACTTTTGTAGTTGTGTTACGCCAACCATCCTATGTTAAGGAAGAAGTGAGAAAGGAACTTCCTATCCCTCTCATATTGAAGGCATTCCTTATGAGTTAGGCTGGCAAGGCAAAGCAAAAAATAACCCTGCGGCCCTTTCTACTCTCTGGATAAAGAGAAAATTCAAAGCTACCTGAAACCTATCTGCAAGTTTTCAGCATGTACATTCATACGCCAGATATGTGTATACAGAAGAGGAAGAAGACTACAATTCTTTTAAAGTCAACAGGATCAGAGCATTATCTTCCCAAATTCATCAGATGTACATATTTTTAAAACTTCTAGCACTATGATGTTAGTTGCTTCCTTGAATTTCTTATACAGGAGATCCTGAGCTTGAGTAATTTTTTGTGAGACTGAAACGAAGACTGCACAGGTTCATAATTCTCAGTTGATGCCTGCAACTGCCTACCAGCACCTTGCCTTGTAGGACACCAAGGGCTTCTGGCAGTGAGAAGGATCAGCTCCTTATTTCTGTTCCTGGTGGCTCATAGTTTCTTGCCAGACTGAACATTTCTGCCCAGCTTCAAATTTCTAAGGGAAAAAATTTTAAGAAGCTGAAATAAAAGCAAAATAGGATGGGAATATGAAAACAACATTTCTGAACCCTGCTGAGTTCCAACAGCAACACAAAACTATGCCGTTTATATATTTAGCTAAATAAATCCTGGCATCACCACTAGTATGTTTCCTCTCATTGTAGAGGTTTCTTTTTACTTGTGTTGGGACAAATATAAGACAAATGAGAATGAGGGACAGATGTCAGTTCTCTAAGTGCTAGTGGGAACTGGGAACTCCCTTCCTCGACTGCTTTCAGAGTGTTCAAGCCTGACCAAGTCTATTCATCTGGACCAGGAGTGCTGACAGAGACCAGGTGATGGACCCCCGCTTCAACCTTCAGTTCCTCATGCCCATCCCGAAGCTGGAATCTGAAATGGCCAGATTAATCCATCTCAGTGTTGTTCTTCAGGGGGGCTTGGTCACCAGGGTCCCATGCCATTTGGCACTTCTCCTCAGTCCTCACCTGAACACCATCATTCTTGCTGCAGTAGCCACTGACCTCAGCAAGGCACTGCTGGCTGATTTTGTGTTGTGGAGAGGAAAACACTCCCCACGCCTGCACCCATCCCTCTGGAGATGCACAGCTAAGCCCACAAACTCACCGTGTACCAGGACCAGCTACGTAGCTGCCCTTCTCCTCTCAGCCAGGGATTACTTCTGCTCGTTGCTTGTCCTTTTCCCCCCCTTCTCTCTCCCTCCTGGTTTTTACATTTCTTCCACCGTGATCCATTAGGTATTTACCGGCAGGATAACGTGACTTTTCACACCGGTTCTCTGTGTGCACTGCCCTGCAGACAGGGCTGGATAAAGCCTCTCCCCAACCCCAGCTGGCTGGACATCTCCCCCCCACCTTCCCCTCCCCTTCACACTAGCCAAGCCAAGGATTCCTCTCTCCCTCCCTCTTTCTTTTTCCACCCCTCCCGCCTTCAGTGCAAACCCTAGACGCAGGATCCTGCCGAGGGAAAGCGCTCCTTGAAATCATCACCGCAGTCCCCGCTGCGAAAGTGCAGAGGAGGAGAGAGAAAAAGCCTCGGCAGCCAACCTCCTGCGGCTGAGGGCTTTGCAAGCAGGGCAATGGCTCCAGGCTCTCAGAGATTCTCTCTCACCTTTCTCCAGGGCTTGGGATCTGTCTTCTTCATACTTCAGATCATCTCTGTTCAGGCTGATGGTGAGTCTCCCATTCAGTTTGGGCTGGGTTGCTATGGCTGGAATGAGAGCTGTATGTTGAAATGTGTTATTGCAAAANTTTTTTTTTTTTTTTTAAATAAGAAGCTTAAATACACGCCCCAGTTTGCATTAGGAAACTTCTGATTCAGAGGTTTTTGAGACTCTACAAATATCCTGGGGTTAAGCAGAGAAAGGAAATAAGATCCCAGAAGGTTAAGATTATTTTATTGCAACAAAATGACAGGATAGTGAACTTTTCCAAAGGAAATAAGAATAATGAAACAAAGCCAGAACAACTAAGAAGACTCAGCTATATTTTAGGAGATCTCTCCTTATAATTCAAAGTACCTTTTCTGCGAAGAACTTTCCCATCTGCCCACTTCAGATACCTCCCTCTGTCACTTAGTATGGGCAGGTACTCGAGGAAGGGAATCCAAGAAGTGAAAGACTTTGATAACCTCTGTTCAGTGCCATACACGCTGAAGATGACTGCTCACCTTTCTGCACATGAGCTTCATCTGCACTTCACTGCTGAGGGATGTGATCAGAACATGGATTTGGCTGAAGCACCAGCTACCAGTTACTCTGAAATGGGACTTTTTACTCGCAGATGCTAATCCTGAATAGCGGCATCCCTTGAAAGTTTCCAGTAGCCTACTGCCCTTTTGATTCAACTTGTGATAATGATGACCAACTTGTCTTAACCAAAACACAACTTACTTTTGAAGTCTTATGTCTTTTCCTGGGAGAGTAATGCTAAATGGTCGCATTTTTCCACTTTCACAGGTGCGATAGATTTATGCCCAATCTCAGGATTTTTTCATTTCAACACCCTAATACTTTGCCATTGATGTTTGATGCATTATTCCAGAGAACAGATCTTAAACACTATAAGGGAATAAAAATCTCTTCTTGTTTGCTCTCAGAGTATTTTTCCTGTTTAACTTAGATTTCTTTCAGCTGATGACAAAGTATGGCAAAGGAAAGGGAGAAAATCAGTCTTGTCTGTATGTTTCTACTGCTTCAAATTAAATACCATTCGTTTATACAACAGAACCCTGTCTAGTAAATTTTAAAAGAATTGCATTTCATTAAGCATCAAGGAAAAGAAATGTGTCAGACAACTGCTACTGCAATGTTGCAGTAGCCAAAATTGTGAATCTGTTTTAGGATGTACTCCTTTCCTAGCAAAATACCTTTGAAATGAGGAGAGGGGAGAAAAGCATATCCGTGAAAAAGGATTCTTCACAGAACTTAAGGACACAGGACAGGAATAATAATTTCCCTTGCTAAGAATCCTTCACCTGAAGATCCCCTTGTTCTTTCAGGGTCACCTTCCAATCTGTAATATTTCCATAAAATTAACTAAACTAATTTCTTGGTTCCTAAACAGGCATCTTCTAAGAGAGAAAGGAGAGGAAAATGTTGGAGATCACTTTAAGGCAGAGTTCATGACAGATTTTTACTGTCATTCAACAGTTTGTCAAATTTACTTCACATGTGGTAAAACATTTATAGAATTAAAGGGTAGAATATCTGAAGTACTTTACAATTGTCAAGCATTATTATAATAATATGGTTTGCAATTTTTTTTACATTCTAAGTAGTATTGTGAAAGATGTATAAGTCTGCTATTAGCTTGATCTTCAGTGGGTTCTTCTAATTTTAATATTCTAGCAAACAACTATAACACTGTCCTATAAACCATCTGGGTTAAAACAGAAGAAAACACTCTATGTCAGCTTTAAAAGTTACTGCTATATGTTTTAAAAGATTTGAGAGTATGAAACAGGATTAATGCTTTCTTTTATAGCAGATTCTGGCCTGATCCAGTCAGAAACCACGTTCTCATTTTTTAAGTTGTAGGTGAAAATACAGTTGTGCTAGTTTCTAATAGATGCAAATGTCACTTAAGTGCCAGTGGACGATTCTGAGTGACACATATGTGTTTCTGTATTTGTTATTTTTAACCAAAAGTATCTGACTGTGTTGCAAACTTCTAAAGGGGTTTTGAATTTGCCTTGTAAAAAACCTGTGAAATTCAGACTGGCCCCTGTTACAGTCAAACCTCTGAAATCGGTTGCAATATATTTCCTTAAGGAAGACTTTCACTTTATTATTTCGTACAAAAATAATGACAGAGAGCGGGCAACAAAACTGGTGACCATTGAGGTCTGGTGAAGGTGTAAATCTTCAGAGCTTAATTGCTCTCTTTTGACCATTATTTACCGTGGCACATACTGCTGTGGCACAAAAAGGCTCCAGAAATGCCCAGGCAAATACAGAAATAACATATAGTTTTGTTTCACTTTGCAGCTTTTTTTCCCAGTTGAAATGTGCTTTCTCAAATCTGTTCTGGTCCAGGTCAGATGGACAGAAGGCTTCTCAAGGGCTCGTTCCTGCTCTCATGTACCATGGTGTGCCACTGTCAGTGCAGTTACTGGAGAATAATATGGGTTATTGTGGCGTTTCTCAATTGTATCAGTGCAAATTCAGGGGGTTTAAATTGTTTTCCATTTGCACTGGAATAGGAGAACAAGGATGTGACTTCCTGCATCCTGCACAGGAATTGCCGCTGCTTTTTTTGCCTCCCTGTTTTGTCTTTTCATGGCTCCTAAAATATCCACACGTATGAACCATCCTTTTCTGCAGAGTACTTGCTCTGAGACGGAGCAGGTCAGGAGAGGGTGATGGCAATTCATCTACCATACTGAGACACTCCTGAATTGAAAGAATGTGCTGATTCCAAAACTTTAGTAATTGTGCCAAAGTGGAGTTGGCCTGTTGGCTAAATCTGGATTACATGAAGCCCTATCGGTCAAGCCAGCCATCAGTAGTGACCATGCATAGTGACTGCAGAGGTTGCAAGTGAAAGGATCCAGAATCCAGGAAGCTGGGCTCAAATAGGTGAGGATCTGAGAGACATGCCTCTAACTAGAAACTGATGACGTCCAAAGTAGGGAACACCCCCCCCCTCCCCTAGAGTATTTCATTTGGCTTGTTTTGCATCCTTTTTTTAAAGTAAAGGAAAAAGTGTATGTTTTTTTTTCTCTTCTGCTCTCTCTAGACGCCCATATTTCAGTAGCAGGTGTCTATAAATTTCAATCTCTCACTTGCAAAACAACACACATTCTTGCATGAACAATTCCAACTATTTGATCCTAAAGTGTGTAGTACAATCAAAATTTAGGCTCAAGCTGAGTTTAGCTGAGGGGGAGCTCAGAGGTGACCTCTTGATTTTGTTATTTTTCTCATGATGTAATATTTTTTTAATTGAGTAAGACACCATTCACTTTTGTTTCTCACAGAAATAAACTCCACGTTCGTGAACTCTAAGTAGAACTGGTAATTAGCCAAATCTCTGTCTGCAGTTGTAGAGTTACTGGATCCTTCACCTTTACACTTACAATCAAGTTACATTGTTACACACAGCCATAGAAATGGAAATTACATTGCTCTCGAAGTACAGAAGTGATCTTCCCTTCCTCTGCTCTCTTCTACCTCAATTTGAAATTTTTAACATTCAAGTAAAAATGTATTGGACTCCACATTTGCACATTTTTCACCAAATTTATTTTGTTGAAACTGATTAATTTTCATTCTTTGAAATAGGAAGTGTTATGCCTTGAGGTCAGCACACTGGGCATGCCTTTTAAAGTGCTTTCATTTTATATTATTTTTGAGAGGCATTCTAACTTCGAAGTATATTTGACTATGCAGTTTTTTGTTCCTTCTTCAAGTAAAATGCAAATCCTGCTGAAGACATGGAGAAATTTGAACTCATTTCAGTGGGCTTTGAGCTGTGCCTATGCACCTCAGAAGAACTTCTTGCTGTATCTGTTACTGTAAAAGAATAAATTGGCCAGACTCTCTTCTTGATAACCAATAAAATTCTGCTAAACCTACTGACCTTCCACAAAATATGAAGAAACTGCTTTTGGACTGCTTTGGTTTTATTTTTAAAGAACTCCCTTTTTCATTTCCATATATCTGATTGTAGATGTCTCTTAAGTCTTGAAAGCGTTAGGAGGATCAGTTGTTAGAAGCTGAGTTTAGCAAAATTTGGAGCTGGAAATAAGGTGGACTAAAAGTAATGAACCATTGGAACAGTTTACTATAAAGTGTGCTGTAAATTCTCCATTACTTGGAGGCACTTAATCATGACTTGATGCATGTTGAAAAGACGTGCTCTAGTTCAACCATGAATTTTTGGACTTGATGGTGGAATTCCAGGGGGAAATCTGCAGTCTAGTTATACAGGAATTGAACAAGGTGATAAAAACGATTTCTAGAAGACCTGAAATCTGTGTGTCTGGGGTATATTGCAATCAGAATACACTGGGGTACTCTTAAGTAAAAGCCATATCAATTTCAAAAAATAACTAAAAAATTATCAATATATCAAAATATAATCAATATTCTGTAATAATAGTGATCAGGTAATGGTAGGGGCTAGCAATCTAATATAGGCTAGTTATTAAAGAGAGGATCTCTTTTGTTTCAAGCATGAATTTTTCATGTGAACTATGAATCCCACTGACAAATGACAGTTGGAAGAATGATGTCTTATTATTTATGCCTCATCATTGAAGTTAAAATATTTATCACTTGTTTCAAATGGGAATCTAAAAGAACCTTACTGTAACAAGGATATTTTTCATTCTGAACCTGCTAAACTCAACATGTTCAGTAAGTGTCCTGAGAAATACTACTTTGCATGGATTTTTAGCTTGATCTTTAAATCAAAGGGACTTGCGTTGTTTAGGAAAGCTTCAGAAAAGTGTGTAGAGTTCTGGTAACAAATTTCCACCCCTCGGTGGGTAAGCATTATGTGAAACAAATGTTTCAGGGCAGAAATGAAGTGACAGAGCTGAGAGGGAGCTCAGATGCCATAACTGCTCAAAGGCACCGCAGCCAAAGGCATACTACATTCTTCATGTAGGCGTGATCCTTCATCCTGTGTCTTATGGAAATACAGAACAGTCTCATATTTAAAACAAAATGACAACACGTCTCTTGATACTGTCTCAGAGATAAGACTGATTTCAACCACCCCAATTGTCCTGGTTTGGACAGGAGTCTGCTAAGGAAGGCAGGAGTCCCCCTCCCACCCCAGAGCGGAAAAAATGTGACCCCCTTCCTCCCGAACTATTATAATTTTGAAAATGAGGGGCTTTCAGGCAAATATATCAGAAATAGGAATAACAGGTCTTTACTTATATATATATATATGTACAACAAGGCAAAGCGAAAAAAACCAACAATAACTAAGGCAGTAACAAGTAATAGGAATCAGACCCCAGTGACGGCTGCCGGGGCTGCCAGGCACTCTCCCTTTTGCTGCAGCGATGGCCGGAGCTGGCCGGGGTGCTCCGGAGCGAGGTCGGGGAGCACGGGGGAAACTTAACTTGCCCAAGCCGGGAGGGGATGGGANATATAAAAAAATTACTGCTATGTCATCAACTATGTGAGGCAATCCTTTTAAAAGAAACCTTTCATTACAAATGGCACCGATAAAAATGTTACAAATAATTAGCCAGGACCCTTAGATTCCCTTAGACCAAAAATGATACCACTTTTGACATAAAAAGTGAGAAAAATTCAAGACATCAATATCTTGAGTACGTTAGCCATGACACTGTAAAGTGCAGAATTCAGTGTTGCAGTCTGTTTTGTTTAAGGGGTTTTCCTGTTGTGATGTGCTTTTGTGTTTTTTCAATTACCATGTTAGCGTATTTCCTATATTTTATTCCTGTCAATGCCCCTCAGTAGTGTGACACATCTCAGGATACTGAGGATCCAGCTATTCCATTGGTCAAGCATCTGATAAGTGAACCTTACTAGCTATTATATTTTCTAAGTAAGAAATTAGACAAAACCAGAGGGCACATGTTGAAAACTGGGCAGATAGCACAGAGCTTCTACAACTTTGAAGAAGATTCACAGGTTAGTCTGGTAAACAGGCTGGCCTTCTTTACCCACTTCTGGCTAACCAGAATTTCCTATAAAGCCGTTCACTGTAACTTCCCAACCAATCTTTCCTAGATTACCTTACGATTCACTTGTTTTTTGTAATTTGAACAGCCAGATACGTTTTCAAAAGACAACACTGTTTTGACAGCATCTTCACAGGTTCTAGTAAAAAGCGTACTTAAGTACTAGCAAACAACATATCAGTAGTCAAGGGAAGATGTCTCAGCCCCTGTCTTGGATAGCTAACTCCTTTAAAAATGTAACTGTTGCTTACTGGTAAAAAGACTAAATAATTAACTGAATTTCTTCTAATTATATTTAGATGGAACTCAATGCCTGATGATTTTCCTTTTTTTAAGGCTTCTAACTGAAATACTAATAGCTGGAAAATAAGGGTTATGCCATGTCAAAATAACACTTACAACTTAAGTCAGATGCTATGCAAACTTGCTCTCTATGTCTTGGATGATGCATCTCAATCCTGACAGTCAAATGGTGAAAAGAAGGATATGGACAAGCTTTTAGTTGGGACAAAGCCTCAGTAAAGCATTACACTTAATCTCTGTTTTCCTTTAGGAGTAAAAGTTGTTTTGCAACTTAAAAATGTTCAAAACCATCATCTTTCTGTTTATATGGTTTCTCTCCCTAGGCCATGTACACTTCACTGTATCTGTCACGGTCTAGGAAACAGGAGCTACATTACTGTCATGTGCATTATTTGGGACATGTTGTAAAGAATCCTGATGTTTGTGTACTCAGGGAGGTAGAGGCTTGCTGCTTTCACTACTTTGTGTAAAACCCCCTGTTCTAATCACAGTTAATGGTATTGATTACAGTGAAGAATCTAATGATAATGTAATCTAGTGGCTCTCACACTGACCAGTGTTTCTGGTTGTATTCCTTGCTCAGCTACTGTTAACTGCCTTAGGAAAATCACTCTGGGTACTCTGAATTTCTGTTCCTTCTCATAGCTGCTTGTCCTGTTTATTTGAATTGCCATCTGCCCAAATCAGGATGACTCCTTGCTGTGCACATGTAGAATTCCCACCAAAGCAGTAGTCTTCTGTGGGACTCTTCTGCCTTTGCTAGCTAATGTAAACACAAATGACATGTTTACTTGAGGGAGACTTCACATTTTTTGATGCAAGGACTGTGATTGTTCTAGTGGGTTTAGTGGCGCACAGGTGAGAATAGAAAGCTGTTGGGGGCAGGCCTACCCTGTATAAGTTCCCTGTACTTAGGATTAGAATCAGATTTACCAATTTGTTGAAACAGCATGTGGCGAGGGTGGCACTTGGTACAGAATCAGGCTGAAGGATTCCTGATACTGGTCAATATCTCCTATGAGTGTGAAGCTGGCTACGTAGTGAACGCTCAGTATGTGCTGCAAGCTGTGCATTCGTATAATCACTACCACTAATCCGCTTTGCAAATAAGACATAAGTAAGTGTTTCCAGGCATTTACTGAATGAACAGTGCTTAGTAATTTTCTTCCTGCACCTGCAAACAATCTCAGTCTGAACCTTTGAAATCTAGAATGTATCCTGAGGGATGTCACCATCAGAAAAAGAGATAGTTATGGCAAATTAAATGTCAGCTGCAAACTGTCTCATTGTTTATTTCTTTTTCTGGAGCACCCAGCTAATATCTTTATTCCATAACCCAGTAAATTCTCAAGCTTCATTGCCAAAACCCCAACTGACCTGTTCCCAGTTGCCAAAACCTCCAACTTTCACCCTTTCAGCTTTCCCAGTATTAGATAAATTAAAGTAAAACAAACTGAACTGAAAATATAAATAACACCAAAAAATGTTATGCTAAATATGTTCTCATGCTCATTCAAAAAAAATAAAAGGCCTTCCATTAATAAAAATTTTTTTCTCTTTCCAAAAACACATAATAACTAAACAGTCTGCATTTAGACACAAGATGTCATAGAATGACATAATTTTGATTTTAGAGAACAAGTATAAATCTATTTCTGACATGGAAGAAGGGGCTGCAATACTGGCTTTTAGGCATGTGCTCACTTTACAGATGTAGTTACAGAGTAACTGTAAAATGTTTAGCAATGGATTCTGGTGTTAGCAGCCTACAGGTGGTGTTCTTTCTGACTTTGACTTGATAAGTGCATATGAAAGAGTATCATGCTTTCTCTCTCCAGATCTTAACCACAGACCTACAGAGGCAAGACAAGCTTCTCCTCTGAGTTAGGAATAACTTGCTCTTCTGTAGGTGGACAAAATGAAAGAAAAGCTAACACAAGGGTACTTACAGTCTTGATTAAATTACACCTTCCAAAAGGCAGGTGGCCCATTAAAATAAACTTAGTAAAAGCATGAAGGCTTTATTTGGTGATAATTTGCAATATTTCTGCTGAATATGTATTGAGTACAATTCCATGATGGATGACATGTCCTTTCTTGGTGTTGCAGGGAAACTGTTTGCACTTGAGTCCAAGAACAACTCTCAGGGTCTGGATTTAGCCGAAGCTGAGAAAGCTTGTGTTGACCTGAGTGCTCGCTTAGCAACAGCAGAAGAACTGAAAAGGGCTGTTCTGGACTGTTCTTTTGCTGGCTGCACCACAGGATGGCTCGCCAGTGGCTCTGCCGGGTAAGGACAACAGCATAACACTTTCTGGGAAGTAGGAATGAAGTTTGTCGAGCAAGTTTTCCACCTTGACGAAGATTTACTGAAAAACACTGGCCACAATTCAAGCACCATGACATAGAGCTAAATTTGGCATTCTGCCCCCAGAGTTAGTTTTTTACAGCTAATATTGCAGGTATGCAAGTATTCATCAGTCTCACGATTTCATAGATTTGACACAATTTCCTCTTCTTCTTTCCTGCTGAATTACATCATTGTGGCTTCTGTTGACTTGGCCTATAGTGGGGTGCTGAGCCCTAAAGAGCCTTGCAGGCTGAGGACACGGTGCTGGAGTTGGTGTCGGTGCTCTCACTGACTCTGTTATTCTTCAGTCTTTAAGAAGCTCAGCAAACCAAACTTCTCATGGGAACCACGCGTCTGTCTAAGGTATTGACACATGGCTGAACAGACAATAGGCGTGTTCAAAAGGGCATGGATGCACTTAGATGTGATAACCCACATGTGGTAGAGAATTTGCTGAGAAATCTCACCAGAGATCTGATGTTGTCCCTCAATATGTTTGAGGTAGCCCAAGTGACTTGACGTGCCACTAGGCTGAACTTTTCCTTGCACGAAGCATTGTTGTCTCTGTAGAGACCAATTTAAAGCAGGAATGTAAATGGAGGAGTTGAGGGAATGTCTGATGTCACTGAAGTTGGGACCATAGAGGAATTGCCCAGAAGGAGTATATCGAATCTATTTTCAATGTTCAATGGTGATAAAGTTTTGATATATAAAAAAAATGTTTCCAAACTTTAGCATATTATTAGATTTTGTGACAGTTACCTGTTTTTTAAGTAAACGTTGTTGTTTCTGTATTTTTAGTGATAAAGTTCCCAAAGGACAGAAAATTACTGCTATTAATGAAGTATTCTATTTAAACAATTTCAAGGAAAAGCAACCATTTTCTATTAGTTTATTTTCTCCCAGGTGAAAAAAACATTTGAAAATTTATTTGTATGTACTTTTGGTCATCATTAAAAAAAAAAAATCCAGAAATGTCTCAGGATAAAAGACAGTGATCTAAACCATAAAAATCTTTTTCAGAAGACAGTAACTGAGATATCTTGCAGGCTAACAAGTCAGGAAAACTGTATTAACTATAAGAAGTGTAGGACAAAGTTGTTGTACAGGGTCTTTATACAACCTCTGTATTCTGGAAGTAAGGAATGATGATGTGTAGGAGAAGAAATCCTCCCTTTTTTAGTCTAGGCAATACCACTAGTTAGTCCAGTGAGATCCTCACTTAATTGCTGCAGGCACTGGATCTGTGACTATTAATAGACCAGCTGTGGGCTGAATATCTTCAATATCAAAATTGCGTACAGTGATAAAAACACATTATGCTGATGGGAAGGAAAGGAAGATTTTTCATCCCTTCCAACTTGCCATACTCCATTCCTCCAGTAAACCTGTCCTTAGCATGGAAGTCTCTAAACTATTTATCAGAAAGAACTTTGTGGGGGCACATCAGCACGCCATTGCTGTGCAGTCACCAGATCTGACCTTCACTGGAGAGCTTCACCACAGAAAAAAAGTTCTCCAGAGATGAAATTTTATACCCTGGGGCTATTTTACCCATGGCTGGGCAAGCACCAGAATGTATGTTACTTGGTTCGTTGAACTGGATATTTTTGGCTCTGGGGAAAAATAGGAATTGTACACTTCCTAAAAAGGCTAATCTGTTTTCACTGAAAGTTAATGCAGTTCTGGAGAAAGGAGTGAGCAGTCGAGTGGAAAGTGTGCAAATGGGACAAAGTTTTTTAAGCTGAACAAGTTCAACTTCAGTATAGAGATTTACAGAGAGGTTTAGATGAAAGGGTAAAATGATGCCAAAAGGAATTCAGTGACAATACATGCAGAAGGAACATGCAGTCTCCTTGAAAATATCTTTACAGGGTTCTGATTTACCTCTGTCAGACCAGGAAAGATATGAGGACATCACTATGGACAGCACAAAGAAAACCTCTGTCAGACTGCAGCTGTAGTAAAAACAAACAAACAAACAAATGAGCAAGCAAACAAAGAAGTTGCTAGAGAGTTTATGGAGTGGGATGGAGAATATGAAAGAAAGTATACGCACATAGGTCAGTGTAATAGCCTCCTTAGGAATATTATTTATTTTGTTACTGTATCTTGGGAAAGGTACTGAAAGTGTCTCAGAAAAAGGCTTAAGAATGATTAAAGGAATGGAAAATCTATTAAGAAAGTACTCCAATTATTTTACTAAATTAGTTACTTATTTTTTAAAAGTTACCTATACAATACTTTGGACATTTACTTGATAAATGGAAACATGACAGCAGGGATAAAGGTAGCTGATATACAGAAAAACCTCTCCACACCAGCTGATTTTACACAGAGAAGAGAAAGCAGGCTTTACAGCCTGTCCACAGGCTGGAGAAGTTTGAAAAATTATTTCCAAAATAAAAGACTCTTTGCTGGGCACACCTTGTGTATTTATCTTGATGAACCTCCACATCTTTGAATGAGAAATAACCTCCCCACATCTGCCAGGTTCAAAACTGTTCAGGACTTTATAAGTTGGATCTAAAATCTTGGAATCCTCCCAAGCAGCTGACTGGCATCCAATGCAGATCACAGAGCTTTCGTCTAATACTCTCCCATATCCTCTTGGGCTGTGTACATCAGAAAGGAGATGAATAGGAGGGAGCATGATAAAAGAAGTTCCTAATTTCAAGAAGAATAAAGTTTGGTTTATTTATTTGGTGCCTGGAAGGTGTCCCAGTCTTTCCCCTGAGGAAAAAGGGATTAGACATTGGCAGTAGAAGTAAACAGAAACAAATGATGTGATTGAAGTAATTACAGTGTTGCAGATTTTCTGACATGCTTCAGCCCTCCTTTCATCACTTAGACTTAAAACTGAACAGGAGCTCTAGCAAACAAGTAAGGACTTTTCACTGCTAGATCCACTGTCCAGGTTTTGCACAAATCTGTAATTTGTTCACTTCTGATGACTATTTATGGTCTTAGTGAATAATTACAATCCCACTCCTAGTAAAAATATCCATCCATTATTTTGTCCTACTATTATCTTTACAGCCAAATCAGAGCCTGGAAACCTGTAGGAGTTTCTCCTGTTATGGCTGAGGCACATCACTGAGTCAGTGTGAGCATGTTTATACTGCCTTCTCTCTGGGCTGTGCTTCTTCTATGGGCAAAGAGGAGCATTTGGTCTAAAGAGCCAGCCCAGTGTGGGTGACTGTCAAATTTCTGATGACTCTCATATAAATGCAGATCATCCACATTTAAGTATGCCCACTTCAGTCCCTGCAAGCCAGGCTAGCCCAAGCAGCAGGTCTTGACAAATATGATTCATTTCAACTGATGTAGAATGGAAATTGCTTAAACAAATAGATCCCTGCTAGCAAATCCAAAGACAAAATAAACTGGGTGGTTTTGTGATTTGAGGAGCCTGAGACAGAATCTCTTTCACAGGAATAAAGGGATGTTCCTGTCTTGCCCTTGCAGTTGTTCGGACCAACTCAGTTCAGGGCTCTTGGCACAGACAGGTCCCTGGCAGTCCAGGGGCTTGGGAACTTTTTGAGAAGAGCCACTGACAAGTAGGTGGGGATAACTTCTCCCAGCAAGCCAGAAGACAGCNCCGTTTGCAAGTCAGTCCTGACATGTGTAACTTATAAAGCATTACACATTGTTGCATTTCAGGAAATGAAATGTCGTTAGGCAAGTCTCATTTGTCAGATGAGCCCTAATAGCTATTTATACTAAAAATGACACTCTTATGACTTACTTCCATGTCAGACAAGTGAGTCAGTAAAACCATCAAGTGATCTGCCAGAATATAAATGAAAAAAAGGTGGCAGAGTTCTCTGAAGGGTTTTCACTGCTATCTTTTGAATTTAGATGTCATGCTGGAAAACTTTGTGTCGAGTCTTCCAGCACTGGGCAGCATGTCTTGTAGGGTTTTAACTTCTTTTCTGGGGTTTTTGAAATTTGGGAAGTGAATATGGCACAGTTGGTCTTATGACCAACCCCTTGCACAGAATATTAGAAAGCAGCTATTTATTTTAGAAATTGTTAAACATCCTCAACACCTTGTATTAATATACCCAGAGCAAATTTACTAATTTCCGGTGCTTTTGTAGGATGGAAAAGCTTAAGCTCTTCTATTCCCTATCCTGTTTCTTATTTGCCTATGAAGGAATGGAGCCATGTATCTCTTCTATGACAACTTTGAAGGTCTGCGTAGAATATCTGTTTTATGATAGACCCCCTGCAGGACTGTGAACCTGCTCCTTTGTGTGAAATTACCCTGGGTTGGTTCCTACCCAGTCCCTGGAGGATTTATTCTGGAGGGGATAAGTCTGGAGTGAGCAAGCAGAGTCAGCTAGAATAAGCTCTGCTGTGAGAGTCAGAAGACAGGAGTTCTTTTCTTGGCTGACCACAGACCAGATGTTTGCTACTAGGAAAATTACTTCATCTCTATTTTTCCTTCCTTTTGTTAGCTCTTTGGGTTTTGCACTGACTGCTTTTGAATGCTTCTACAGTGTCAAACACAACAGGGCCCTCACTGCAGATGACACCAGTGGAAAATGTAATAATAAGACTCAAAGATGGCATTTAACAAGACTACCTACTTCTTTTTCTGCTTACTGCGTGGGACTTGCCCAGCACCTGACAGTATGGTAATAAAAGCACATTTCCTGGGAAAGAAAAAAGCAACATCCAAGGAATGAAATAAAGGGTCAGTTCCTAACCCTTTCCAGTCCTCTCATCTGTATTTGTAAAGCCTTGGGCTTGTGGGTCCCTTGAAATTCATCCAGGTGTGCATGCTAAAACAGGCCCACTTGCTCTTTGCAGAGGTGCAGTCCTGGTGATACGTCACTTTGGCAAGTTCTTCGTTTTATTTCAAGGCTGTGCTCTGCTGTCTGATGATAATGCATATGAATTTACACCCAGACAAGTCTTTGAGGTGGGTCAAGTAATTCCCTTCAAGAGAAAAATCCAGACATAGCTGACAGGACATGGTCCAATTCAAAATGCTAGAGTTGCTTAGGAAATCGTCTGAGAAGGTCTTGGACTCCAGAATGCCTTCTTGTCA